>JAQZBX010024336.1:7803-30342 GCA_029593785.1 Cabassous unicinctus
TTTTTTTTTTTTTTTGGTTTTTTGGTTTGTTATTTTTAATTTTGTATATAATTTTAAATTTTTATTCTTTATTCCTTATTCTTTTTTTTTTCTGTACACCTGGGTAGGTTTTGAGCTATAGGGTGTTTGATTGTTTTCCCTACACATGGCTCTTGTGCCCCTTCTATTTGAAACTGTAGTTAGTACTACATTTGATAGGTGTATGTCCAGGAGACTTAAATCTTTGACTTTCCATGTGACAGTCAGGCCCTGAATCTCAACAGAGATGCAACACCTACTCTCCAGTACATTGGACTCACCCAGGACAACTAACAAGCAGATGATGGTGGACAACAACCAAATCAAGGAACAGAGAGAGCCTGCAACTGCAAGCAAGATATTTCCAACCATCTGCCCCATGGGATCTGTGATGGTTAAGCTAATGTGTCAACTCAGCCAGGTAATTGTGCCCAGTTATTTAGTCAAGGAAGCCTGGGCTAATTGTAATAACAAGGACAATAATGGGTTTTAGTCATTGGTGAATTTACTGCATAGATGGCTGATTACATCTGCATCAACAAGGGAGATTGCCATGGGCTATGAGGGATGCTATATCTAATCAGTTGAATGCCTTAAAAGGTAAAGTGATTTCAGCATTCATAGAGAATTTCCCAGCTCATCTTTGAACAGCCAATGTCTCCTGGAAACTCATCAAGGACCTTCATTGGACTTTTATTGGAGCACCTAGTTTGAAGCCTGCCTGTGGAACCTAGACTTGTGCACCCCCGTGGCCACAAGAGAGACTCTTATAAAATCTCATACTATTTACAGATACCTCCTGTTGATAATCTTTCCCTAGAGAACCCTGTTACAGCTTGGTACCAGGAGTGGTGTGGTTCTTGAGGAACAGAATCTTAAATATGGGATGTCTAAGGTGGTTCTTTCTACTCTAATTGGACTCAAGGGTGCTAATGACTCCCATTCCAATAATGAAGAGGCTAATAAGAGTCCATGGAGTGAGTTGGCAAGGGAGATCCACAAAATATCATCACTGGATTCCCCTACTTCCACCCTTATAACAAGCAAGGATCTGGGTGAGAGGGTTTTCAACACCTTAACAAAGGTTTGTGGAGTCAAAAAGTATAATGATACTTGCTGACCCCTCCTAGATACTCTGGATACAGTTACAAAAGAAAGAGATGAGCTAAAGCCTTCAAATTTGCAACTTAAACACTGAATGAATGATATGAAAGTTTCTATGTGTGCTCTGAAAGAAAATTTTGTCTCCTGCAGCCACAGGTTTGAGATATATGAGAACAAATGTCAAAATCTCTCTGTATGAGTAGCTGCATTACAAAGGAAACTAAAATCTCAACCCCGCAGGGTTTCAGCAGTTAAAGTGAAGGCATTGATTGGAAAGGAGTGGAACACGAGGATTGGGATGGAGATATATGGGATGATGATAATATTGGTGGGGACATTGGAACCCTAAGTTCTGTGCAGACTTTGCCATATACACCTGTGATGGCCTGCGCTGTGGAGAACACACCTTGTCAACCTTGTATCACCCAACATCCAGCCTGCTCCATGGAGTCTGGACCTCCTCCCAGCCCTGAGGCAGGTAGCAGCCAAACTCCAGCATGCACTGCCCAGCCTCCAGCCTGCCCTGAGGAATATGCCTTGTAATCCCTGCTTGAAGAGTTTAATCCTGTCTCCCCAAGAGTAAATGCAAAGGAATTCCCGAGGTCAGTAGCTTTCAAGACATTTCTAATCCTTCTCCTTACACACCCCACCACCCCTCTTCTCTTGGAGAGCTATTACTAGATGAAAATCACAAGAAGCCCCCAAAGGTGAAACACAAAGTATGAGCCATGAGGAAGTACACTATACCCTGAAAGAACTGCATGAGTTTTCCAACTTACATAGGTAGAAATCAGGGAAATGTGTGTGGGAATGGATACTATGGGTTTGGGATAATGATTGAAAGAATATAAAGTTGGAACATACTGAATTTATTGATATGGGCCAATAAGCAGAAATTCTGGATTCAATGCTGTAGAAATTCTGGATTCAATGTTCAGGTGGTTGACTGTAACATGGACCAAAAGATGGCCTAGCATGTCTTAAGATGCCCGATTTTCCCTGCTATGCAGTAGAAGGGAGAATTCAATGGCTAAGAGAGACTGGAATGCTCAAATGGATTTACCACTTAAGAGTGGCCCACATACCAGGGTTTTCCAGAGGACACACCTTTAACCAGGACTGTGAGGATTAAATTTGTAAGACTAACTTCACCTTCCCTGAAGAGATCTGTAGTTGCTTTTCTCTGTAGTCCAGATATTACTGTAGGGAAGGCTGTAATGGAATTAGAATCCTTGAACATTATAGGGATGATCAGATCTGAGTCCAGTAAAGGTCAAGTATTGGCAGTTAATCAACAAAGACAAGGTGGGTGTGGCTACTGCAATGAACGTCAGATTCAAAACCGCACTCAAAATAGTCTGAGTCACATAAAGTCATGGTGTTGGCTAATAGATCATGGGGTACCTAGAAGTGAAATAAATGGGCACTCTACTAAATTTCTTCTAGGTATGTATAAGCAGAAGAGTTTTAGGTCAGGTGAACAAAGCTTAACTCAAATTACAGATGCAAAGAATCATGGACCCTTAATCAATTCCCAGACTTGAGACAGTTCACAGACCCAGAGCCCCTTGAATGAGGAGATGATCAGGTCCCCTTGAGGAAGGATCATGTTAAACTGTTAAAAATTTATACTTCTAATCTTCCTCACACCTTTCCCCAGAGACTTGTGGACTCTTACCAGAGTAACTGTGCATTTGTGGAAAAGGAAATGATCAGACATTTCAGGGATTATTAGACACAAGCATAGAAGTAACATTAATTCCAGGAGACTCAAAACATCATTGTGGCCCAACAGAAAGAGTAGTGGCTTATGGAGGTCAGGTGATTGATGGAATTTTAGCTCAGGTCCATCTCACAGTGGGTCCAGTGTGTCCCCGGACTCATTCTGTGGTTGTTTCCCCAGGTCAAGAATGCATAATTGAAATAGACATATTCAGTAACTGGCAGAATCCCCATATTGGATCCATGACTTGTGGTATAAGACCTATTATTGTAGGAAAGGCCAAGTAGAAGCTACCAGAACTGCCTCTGCCTAACAAAATAGTAAATCAAAAGCCATACAGGAATCCTGGAGGGATTGCTGATATTAGTGCCACCACCAAAGATTTGAAGGACACAGGGGTGGTGATTCCCACCACATCCCCATTCACCTCTCCTATTTGGCCTGTGCAGAAAACAGATGGATCTTGGAGGATGACAGTAGATTATTGTAAACTTAACCAGTTGGTGATGAAAATTGCAGCTGCTGTCCCAAATGTGGTATCCTTGCTCTAGTAAATCAACACATCCCCTGGTACCTGATATGCAGGTGTAGATATGGTAAAAAGTTTTTTTCCCAATCCCATTAGTAAGGACCACCAGAAACAGTTTTCTTTCAGCTGATAAGGCCAGCAGTATACATTCACTGTCCTGCCTCAGGGTATAACAACTCACCAGCCCTATGTCATAGTAGTGTCCACTGTGATCTTGATCACCTCTCCCTCCCACAAGACGTCAAAGTGGTCCATTATATTGATGATATCTTGTTGATAGGACCTAGTGAACAAGAAGTAGCAAAGACCCTAGACTTATTGGTAACGCATTTGTGTGAGAGAGGATGGGAGATAATTCCAACCAAAATCCAGGGTCCTTCCACCTCAGTGAAATTTCTAGGTGTCCAGTGGTGTGGGGCATGTCAAGATATCCCTTCTAAAGTGAAGGATAAGCTTTTGCATCTGGCCCCTCCTATAAAAAAAAGAGGCAAAACACTTAGTTGGAATCTTCCAATTTTTGAGACAACACATTTCTCAATGGGTAAGCTACCCCATCCCATTTACCAAGTGACTAGAAAAGCTGCAAGTTTTGATTGAGGACCGGAACAAGAGGAGGCTCTGCAACAGGTCCAGGCGGCTGTGCAAGCTGCATTACCACTTAAGCCATCTGATCCAACAGATCCAATGGTGCTGGAAGTTTCAGTAGCAAATAGAGGTGCTATCTGGAGCCTTTGGCAGGCCCCTATAGGAGAATCACAATGCAGACCCTTAGTATTTTAGAGCAAAGCCCTGCCATCATCTGCAGATAACTACTCTCCTTTTGAGAAACATCTCTTGGCCTTCTACTGGGCCTTAGTAGAGTCTGAACACTTAACCATGGGGCATCAAGTTACCATGAAACCTGAGTGGCCTATCATGAGCTGAGTATTGACTGACCCACCAAACCATGAAGTTGGACAAGCACAGCAGCACTCCATAATAAAGTGGAATGGTATCTATGAGATAGGACTCAATAGGGCCCTGAAGGCTCAAGTAAATTACATGAGGATGTAGCCCAGATGCCAATGGTCACCATCCCTGCTATGTTACCTTCTCTTTCCCAGGCCACAGCTTTGGCCTCTTGGGGTGTCTCTTACAATCAGTTGACTGAGGAAGAGAAAACTTGGGCCTGGTTAGCAGATGGTCTAAACACTATGCAGGTACCACCCCAAAGTGGACAACTGCAGCACTGCAGCCCTCTTCTGGGACATCCCTGTGGGATAGTGGTGAGGGCAAATCCTCCCTGTGGGTAGAATTTTGAGCAGTGCACCTGGTTGTTCATTTTGCTTGGAAAAAGAAGTGACCAGAGGTGCATTTGAACACTGATTCTTAGGCTGTTGCCAATGGTTTGGCTGGATGCTCAGGCACTTGGAAGGAACATGATTGGAAAATTGGTGACAAAGAGGGTTGGAGAAGATGTATGTGGTTAGAGCTTCCTGAGTGGACAAAAAATGTGAAAGATATAAATTGCTTTAAAATCTGATCCAATTTATTTCAGGCCCCTTTGCAGGGGTAGTTTTGAGGCTGATCTTTGCAGTTTTTTATGCCCTTAGGAGTGATCGTAACTGCCTCTCTCATTCTCTGATAAACTAGCACAAGAGCAACATTCTAGCTTGTTGCTCTTGTGGAGATACCAGCCTCCTATTTCTTGTTTTTTGCCATATTCTCCATTGTTTTCAAGCTCTTCCTTAGGTTTGAACTTTCTCATATTCTGTTCCAAATGAGATAATTTCCTTTGTGGCAAAATCAGAGCTCTCTTCCTTTGGGATCTGCTTTCCCACAGTGGGCAAAATCCCCGAACCACTGTTCTGGAAATGAGGGTAGGGAGAGTGGTCTGCTTCTATTGGAGTGATGCCAGTGCTTTATTAGCAGGGTGTTGGGCTGGGATAGGAACCCTTGTTTCTCTAAGCTTTCCTTTCCAACCTAGAAACTCCACTCTAAAAGTGAATGAGAGCAAAGGTGAATAATGAAACCCATATTCTGATAAGCCTGCCAACCATGGGGTCATGCCTGTGCCCTGCAAGTGAAGATTTGGTGGAGGAAGCCAGCCACTGAACTACTGCACTCATGTGGAATTCAGCATTTGCAACAAAGAGCTGAGGAATTATGGGACATGCTGGTGGCCTGCATTTCCTCAGGATATATCATAGCTATTAACTGGGGGCTGTGAAAGGAGAGAACCCCATTCTCTTTGTCGTATCTGGAGTACAGCTTCTATCATGATGATATGATTATGAAAAAAAGCAAGGATCAAGTGCAACAGGCTCTCACTCTCTTATAGAGTTTTAGTACAGTTTTTTGTTGTTGTTGTTGTTTTTTTGAATAATATGTTTTTCCTTTGCTATATATTTTAGGGCAAGATTCAGGGAATTTTCAGGGAATTTACATGGCTTTTTTAAAAAGTAAATTTCATCAGTTATTATAGTTTTCCTGAAGAGCAGTTCCATGGAACTTCTTTCACTGTCATTCTATAACTGAAAGCCCATGACATTTGCCTTTGATTATTTCTTATAGCTTCCATCACTCTGCTGAAATTACCTACCTGTACTCTACCTTTTCAATTAGAGTCTTTAATATATTAAGCATGATAACTTTAAATTCCTTCTCTGGTATGTCCAAATCTGTGTCTTCTCTGAATCTTATGCTGATGTCTGTTTTTCTCTTCAAACTGTGTTTTTCTTCCCATTTTTCTTGACTTGTAATTTTTTGATGAATTCCAGGTTTGTTTTCAGGACAGTGCCCGCAAAGATAAATATATTATGCTTGGAGATGAGTGCAACTTTCTTTCCAATTGATCATTAGTGTGGCTGTTTTGTTAAACTATTTAGCAATTTAAAGGGTTTTGAAATGTCCTGTTGCTATGGTTGCCATTAGTTCTTCATAAACATCAAATTACTGTAGTGATACTTTTTATTAAGGTGTTGGCTAATTTTATTTTTTTAATATTTTTCTCCACAGAGAGACTGTCTCTTCCATTTTTCCTGTCTGTTATTTTTCCTAACTACTTCTAAGAGGGGTGTTAGGAAGTAGGAAGGAGAAATTCTCAGATGTTTTAAGCCTCAATTTCAGAACTTTGTTCCTGGGAATGTGGCCTTCCAGAGTGCACCTTTTCCTCTCTGATCTAGTGCTAGACAGAGAATATATTCCAGTTGCTCTCCCCTCTCACAGCTTAAATTTATTTCCAACAGTTTCCTAAGGCTACACATTTTCCCATAAAAATAATCATTTTGTTTCATAAAGGAGTTACAGTAGATGGGTCTGGAAAGAATGGGAAGGAAGCTGCTCTTTTGCTCTCTCAGCCAATCCTCCATAAGAAGCTTAATTTCTCAATTTTATTAATTTCTCAGTTTTCTTCCCTAATTTCCCTATGAGCTTCTGCTACAGTTCCTTGTGAAAAAGCCTGGAAGTGTGTTTGAAATACCTCATGTATATAGCCCCAGAGGATTTCCATTCTTACATTCTATCCTTCATCTCCATGTCTCCTAAATGTTTTCTTTTTTTCCCTTTCAATTACATACTTAAGCTCTACGGGAGTTGATGAATGCATTTCATCATGTATTCCATAACATTATCATACAGAATAGTTTCATCACCCTAAGATTTCCCCTGTGTTGCACCCATTCAACTACCCCCCTTCCCTCACTCCCTTGGAACCCCCTGGCAGCCTTTGAATTTTGACTGTCACAATTATATTTTTGCATTTTGAAGTATGTCCTGTAACTGGAATCAAATAGTATGTAGACTTTCATACTGGCTTTGTCACTTAGTCATATATATTTAAGGTACATCCATATTTTTTCAGAGTTTGTGTGCTCATATAATTTTATCCTCAAGTATAGTGCAGTTTGTTAACTCTTCACCTACTGATACTGTCTTCATTGTTTGCAGGTTTAGGCAATAGGTAGAAAGTTGCTATACATATTCATGTGCAGATATTTGTGTGGACCTGATTTCAAATCTGGTGGGTGAATATCTAAGCTTTACATTGTTGGATTATATGGTAAAATAATGTTAAAAATTTAAGAACCTCTAAATTTTCTTCCAAATTGTACCATTTGCATTCCTACCAGTATGAGTGGGTTTCTTTTAGCTCCCTAGTCTCACAAGCATTTGGCATGGTCATGTTTTGTTTTCTTTTGTTTTGTTTAAACCATTCTAATAAATATGTGGTGGTTTCTAACTCTTGGCTCTTTTAATTTTAAATTATCTAAAAACATGATGAAATATTTCTTTTCACATGTTTTTTGAGATCTCATATCCTTTTTTATGAGTTGTCTGTTCAATGCTTTGTTCACTTTATAATAAGGCTATTTATTTTCTAATTTTTTAGTTTCAGGTGTTCTTTCCATATTTTGGATACAAGTCAGTTAATTGATAAAGTTTTGCAAATATTTTCTCCTTTCATGTGGCTTCTCCTTCCATTATCTAGCAGTGTTTTTACATTTAGGACATTATCAATTTTAATAAATTCCAACTGATCAGTAAGTTTCTTTCATTATTAATGCTTCTGGTGTTGTATCTAAAATCTCATTCACCAACTACAAGTTTCTGTAAATTTACTCTTATGTTTTCTTATAGAAGTTTCATAGTCTTTGCATTTTACATTCAGGTTTATAATACATTTTGAGATAATCTTTTTGAAATGTGTGAGGTCTGGATCCATTTTTAAAATCTTTTTGAAAGTGCATGTTCAATGATCCATTGTCTGAATGGAACTTTCTTTCTCCATTGAAATGCGTGTGCTTCTTTAAAAAAAATCTATTGACTATGTGGAACAAAATGTGGATGAATGCAGAAAGTACAGAAGGTGAATGAAAAAAGTATTTTTGCAGTCAAAGATGATAAGATTAATGGGTCTATCTCTAAAGTTTTAAAATCCTTAGTACTAAAATTTATACTGGTGCAAAACTAAAGTTCAGTTCTCTTGCCATTCAAGTAACAATGTTTTTTAAATCATTAATCTGTTTTAATAAAAGTTTATGAAAACATTACTCCAAAATAACTATTATACAAATCAGAAGGTCTGCTTTTATCAAAATAACTTCTTGTACTTTAACCTTATTGTGTCCTTGGTTGTTTATGAAAACAAGTATTCTCACTCTTAAATAATATAATGTTCAATTTTAGCAACTTTTAATATTTTGCTTTCTCAATGCCAAATCATGAAAAGTATCTTTCTTTTTCAAACTATTGCAAAAGATTTGTTCTTTCACCTTAAAAAGTGAAGTACTAAAAATAGTTAAGTTCATTTAACATGTTATAAGCTAAATGAAAAATGCTAAGAAAGTGTATAAAATAAAAAAAGAGGTTGTCTAACCTTCTGTCAAATAAAGTTCTATGTGTCAAATATTCATATAAATACTTAAAGATTGTGTGAATTTCCTAAGTATTTAAAAATGTTACTGCATAATATAAATAACAGTATAATGTTGTTAATCATAGTTTTAATTATTTTAGAAATGTCATATATCACAGAACAACCTCTCCACCTGGAAATCAAGAGGCAGATGCTCTAGCCTGTATCTAAATGGTTTACCTCACAACCCCTGAAGAAGCAGCCTTGTGGTCAGTCAAAAAAGTGGCCATCAAGGGGCTAACATGGGGTGGTGCATAGCTATGGCATTGCATTCTCCTATAAAGTATTCTAACTCAGTTTATATCTTACACACTTGTAAGGCCTACTCTCACCTCCAGCCTCACACGGTGTCTTACAGCAGTGAACATATCCATAAGGCCATAAAATAAGGGAATAAACTTCTGTGTTGTCAGACTCTCTTGTGCATTTAAACCAAGCCCCTAGTACCAAGCATGGTGTCTCTCCATTTGAGTTATTGGCTAGGAGGGTCACTTCAACCCTTAAAACAATAAAGCTATCTGCCATATCATTTGGGAATGCTCCTGAAGTAAATGAAAACATGCTGCTAATTCAAAATCCTGCAACTCTGCCAACTGGTGATGGCTCTATATTCATAGTTCTACGATGGGCATTGTCTGCAGTCTGGCTCTGTCTCATAGTGCTAGAGGGTACTATGCACCAGGCTGGTGAAACACTGGAGTTTCCTTCCAAGGGCCAACAGTGATGCAGCATGCTGGCTGTGTGAAGGACATTACGAATGGAGCAATAATTACCAGAGTGATGTGCAAAATTAAGCAAACACAATTGGGATTATAGCATGCTGCCACAGAGAGACAACATGTATGGTATTGCAAACCTAGGGCCCACCCATTGTTGGGTCATGTCTTAAAACCTATAAGAAATCATCAACTGTCATTTTGCTTCCTGGAGAAAATCTCCCTCTCTGGGTACCCACTAAATATTTATGTTTGCATCTTTACGCTAATTTTCCTGCTTCACATAAGCTCATCCAATCACTTCCTCAACTGGGATGCCACCTGACAGTTGCCTACAACCAAATGGACTGTTGGGTATGCACATATGTGCCAGCCTCCAGTAGCTCCAGTCTTCCTTAGAACATTCTTCCCTTATCTTTATCTAATTGGAGAAATTGGTTAATAACTATAAATCATAGCCACCCTCCTATGTGGCAACTCCTAAAACCATAAACTCTTATAGTTACTCTACTTCTGTTAAACATGTCTCTTCTATTGCCAGGAAACATGACAATGAAAGCCACCCATTCTTCTTATCAGTTTGGGATGGCCTCACCTGGATGGTGACAAAAGCTGGTGTCCTAGGCTTTTGCAATAAAACCATTAATTGTAGCCCTGAACTACCAGAAGCAGTTACTGAGGCATTCAATTGCCAGTCATTGGACAGTCTGAAATATATCTTCAAGAAGCAAAAGCTAAGTACCTAATGATACTACCCTCATAGGCTTTATCTTGTGGAACCCACTATTGGTGTTACATCCTTCTTGGAGAAATTCAGACATCTTTTTAAAATATGAATATTAAATGTTAATCATAAAAAATGAAAATAATTTCTTTGTTTCTTTTACGCAGGAGGTGAAGCTCATGAAGGCTGACCAAATAATGAGATATTCCAGAGGAACCACATGGGAGTCCAGCATCAGTCATGCCTTTATTGCTCATGATTATTTATGTAACCAGGTGACAGCCAGCTAGGAGAAGTTCCATGCAGCCCCTCAGGGGTTACAGGTTTATATAAAGAACATAGATGAGGAGTGTGTGTGCAATGAGAACAGGTACAGTTAATAATAAACTTGACTCTAGCTTATGTGCACAAATACATGTTAGACATCTTGTTGACTCTCTTATATTTGTTCCACCTTAGAGGGTTGGGTTGCTGGCTAGTTCAACCCCAAACTTTCCAACAATCTACACAAATAACTATTGGGAGTGGGAAACAAGCGTTCCGTGTCCCCACACTCCTCCCCAATGTCCTTCTATCTTTGATTCTACATGTTAATCTTCTACAACATCACCTGAGTGGTCAGGGCATTGGAATATTGCATCCAGATTCTACAACATCAATATAAAAGACAACAGAATAATAAGAGTAAAATATACACAAAATTGACCATTAATACTTGACAGTGAAATTACAGAATTTGGCAGGTAACCACCCTATATTACAGATTTTATTTTGTCAATTCATACAGATGGGCAGATTATTCTTGTTTAACAGTATATAAGCAACACTTCCATTAGTAGATAACAAAGTACTAGATAGGGAGTTTATATGAGGAGGTTACTAATACTATACCTTTTTCCCTTCTAAGTTCTCTGAGTTTTCTTTAGTGACATTAAAAACTAATTAAGGCATAAGAAAAGCTCACATAGTTCACTGGCATTTTTTGTATGAATTGTGGTCTTATAACAATGTTTTTGATGACTCTTATTTGCCATGGGATTAAGATTCCCAACCAGACTAATAGGCAAGATGGCATCGGTATAAGAGGGCACTGTCTTAGAGCTTCCTGAGGATGGCAGATTGTGGACAGAGTCCTGCCTGGGACTGTGGGAGCATGGAATGAGAAGCTTGGTACATCTATCTGCACAGATCAACGGCGTGGACTGATGGGTAGAGATTCGTGAGTTTTAAGCCTGCCTGTGGTGCTTAACACGGACAGCTGAGCCCCACCTTTAGGGAAAAAATAAAGCCAATTTCAGCCACGACTCCTGCCCGGCAACTGGGTGACAGGGCACAGTGAGAGGGAGCATTCTCTGAGAGTGGGAGGGCTCTGGCAAAGGGGTGAGAGAGCTTTCCTTTCTGTGGATTTGGCTGCCTGGAACCCTTTGCAGCTTGGGAGAACAAAATAGGTGGATTGAATCAACATCCGGAAGAGGGGTGAAGAAGTTGATTTACCTGGCTGCCCTAAACCCCGCCAAGCCGGGTAGAGGGAGCACTCTCCGAGAGACAGAGGGCTCTGACAGAAGGCGGAGAGGGGATTCTTTACCATTGGTTTGGCTGCCTGGACCCCCTCATAGCTTTGGGGAGCAGATAAGCTGGCTTGAAGCAGCGCCAGGCTGAGGGGAGGGACAAATCTGCTGAGGAAACCTGATTTACGCAGCAGCCCGGTGATGCTGATGCTCGGCTCCAGAAGGGGCGGAGTTGGCTGTTTTTATCGTTCTGCACTGACTAACATCAGAGCTTCAGCTTCCCTGGGGAGGCCAGGAAGTGGGAAGTGCTTGATTAGTTTCCACGAGCCTAGTTAGGGTCTCCTCGGTGAAGGGGGTGTTCTACAAGAGGATTTATTTTGGGTCCTGTATTTCACAAAAGAAAAAAAAAAGTCACTTTAAAAAATGAATTCTTCTTTTAATTTAGTTTAAAAGCTAAAATCTGCTTCCAAACCTGCAGATAGAACCCTGCAAGGAAATTGATTGATAAACACAAGCAGGCTGAGAGGATCCACAAGGACCCTATTAGGAACACTGTTCCTCCTTAGCTTTGTTTGACTGCTTGCCTGTGTTGTTGTTTGGTTTTTCTCTGTTTATTTTTTGTCTCTTGCTTTTCTTTCCTTTTTCCTCCCCACTTTCTTTCATTTTTTTTTAAATTAAGTGCTACTAGCTTGTCTCTTCTTTGCTCTGCCTCTTCTTCAGTGATTTCCGATTCTCTGTCTATAATGATTTTGTATCCCAAGCTATCTCTTAATCTTCCTTCATCTTTCTGCCTTCTGCTTTCTGTTGTGATTCTTATATACCGCATTTTTTTCATTTTCCCAAAACTTAAGGGTGTCAATTTCTATTCTATCTATTTTGTTTTCTTCTTTATTTTATTACTATTAACTTTTTCCTTTCAGGCCTTTCTTTACTCTTTCTCTCTCTCCTAATAATTCTAGCCTTCTAAATCATTATATATATATATTCCTCTATTTGGTTTCCCAGTCAATTGTAGTTACTCCACTTTTTTTCTTATTACTCTACATTGCCTGCATGAGTTAAATATTCATTTCATTAAGTCTTATTTGGCCTCTCTTCTAACTTTTATCAATATTACTATTATCCTTCTTCTTTTCTCACATCTTTCGATTCCTCTGGCCCTAATTTTTTGCCTTCAAGGGAACATAGAAAGAAGCAATGAAATAAAATAAGAAGAAAAAGTGTCAAAGAGAAAACTTAACACACATGCAGAACCACCAGATAAATAAAAGTCTAGAGCACAGAGAGAAGCTAATCAACTGAATAAACCCATCAAGATAAAATGATGACTAGAGGGCAACAAAAATTTACAAACCACACTGAGAAACAGGAAGACATGGACCAGTCCAATGAGCAAACTAAAATCCAGGAATTGATGCAGAATATCAAACAACTAATCAAAGCTTTCCAAACAAATATCATGAGCCAACTTAAAGAAGTGAAGGAAGAGATTAAGGATATAAAGAAGACACTGGGAGAACATACTGAAGAAATTGTAAACATACTCAAAAAGATAACAGATATGATGGTGTTCAATGGCACAACCCAAGGAATCAAAAAGATGCTGGATTCACATTACAGGAGATTAGAACAGGCAGAAGAAAGAAATAGTGATGTGGAAGACAATATATCTGAAATCAAACAGATAATAGAACAGATAGACAAAAAGATAGGAAAAATCCAAGAGGGACTCAGGGAATTAACCAACAACACAAAATGCACAAACATATGCATTATGGGCATCCCAGAAGGAGAAAATAAGGGGAAGGGAAAAGAAGGAGTGTTGAAGGAAATAATGGCTGAAAACTTCCCAACCCTATTGAGAGAGATGGATGTGCAGATCCAGGAAGCACAGCACACCCCAAACAGTATAAATCCCAACAGGCCAACTCGAAAGACATATAATTGTCAAAATGTCCAATGTTCAAGAAAAAGAGAAAATACTCAAGGCAGCAAAAGAAAAGAGAATGATCACATACAAGGGAAGCACAATAAGATTACGTGCTGATATCTCAGCTGAAATGATGGAGGCAAGAAGACAGTGGAATGACATAGTCAAAATACTAAAGGAAGAAAACTTCCAGCCACGAATTCTCTGTCCAGCAAAACTGGCATTCAAAAATGATGGAGAGTTCAAAATATTCACAGATAAACAGAAATTAAGAGAGTATGTCAATTAGAAACCTGCACTTCAAGAAATACTAAAGGAATTTCTACAAGTTGAAAGGAAAAAATAAGGGAGAGAGAGAGGAGAGATTAAAAACAACTAAAAAGACAAAAACAGAAACAAAACAACATATGACATACATTAACCCAAAGTAAAAATGGCTTAAGTAAGAAATTTGTTGCGAGTAATAACACTGAATGTTAATGGATTAAATTCACCAATCAACAGACACAGATTGGAAGAATGGAAAAGGAAATATGATCCATCTATATGCTATCTTCAAGAAACCCACCTTGGACTCAGAGATTAAAGGAGGCTGAAAGTCAGTAGCTGGAAAACCATTTTACAAGCTAACAATAGCCAAAAAAGGGCAGGAGTAGCTATTCTAATACCAGACAAAATAGACTTTAAATGCAAAACTATTGTAAGACACAAAGATGGACACTATATATTAGTAAAAGTGGTAATCTCTCAAGAAGAGAGAACAATCATAAACATTTATGAATCTAATCGGGGTTCCTCTAAATATATGAGGCAAACTCTGGAAAAACTAAGTGGAGAAATAAATGCCACTACACTTATAGTTGGGGACTTTAATACACAATTATCATCATTAGACAGAATATCTAGACAGAGAATCAATAAAGAAACAAAGGCTCTCAACAATACATTAGAGGACCTGGATTTAGTAGACATATACAGAACACTATACACAAATACAGGAGGATTTACATTCTTCTGAAGTGCACATGGATTATACTCCAAAATAGACCAGATGGTAGGCCACAGAACAACTCTCAATGAATTCAGAAAGATTGAGATTATACAAAGTAATTTCTCTGATGACAATGGAATGAAATTGGAAATCACTAAGGGCCAGGGAAATATGTTAGCCACAAGGATATGGAAGTTAAACAACACACTTTTAGACAGACAGTTGGTCAAGGAGGAAATCTCAAAAGAAATCAGTAACTACCTTGAAACCAATGAAAATGACAACACAACATATCAAAACCTATGGGATACAGCGAAAGCAGTCCTGAGAGGGAAGTTCACAGTCATAAATACATATATTTTAAAAGAAGAAAGAGCTAAAATTGAAGACCTAACTGCACTGTTAGAGGAATTGGAAAAACAACAACAAACTAAACCAAAGAGAAGTAGAAAGAAGGAAATAACAAATATTAGAGAAGAACTAAATAAAAGAGAGGATAAGAAAGCACTAGAAACAATAAACAAAACCAAAAGCTGCTTCTTTGAGAATATCAATAAAATTGAAAAACCTCTTAACCAGATTAACAAAGAAAAAGAGAGAACAGATGCAAATACACAAAATAAGGAATGAGCAAGGGGATATCACTACTGACCCCACAGAAATAGAGTATCGTAAGAGGATATTTTGAAAAATTATATGCCAACAAGAATGAAGATTTAGAGGAAATGGACAAGTTTCTAGAAACTCACAAACAGCATACATTGATGAAAGAAGAAATTGATGAACTCAACAGTCCAAATATAAGTAAAGAGATAGACTAAGTTATCAGAAACCTCGCAACTAAGAAGAGCCCAGGACCAGGTGGCTTCAGATCTGAATTCTACCAAACATTCCGGAAAGGGCTAACACCAATTCTGCTTTAGCTCTTCCAAAAAATAGAAGTAGAAGGAATATTGTCTGATTCATTCTACGATGTCAACATTACCCTAATACCAAAACCAAACTAAGATACCTCAAGAAAGGAAAATTACAGACGAATTTCTGTAATGAACCTAAATGCTAAAATCCTCAACAAAATCCTTGCTAACCACATTAAACAACATATCAAAAAGATTATACACCATGACCAATTGGGTTTCATCCCAGGTATGCAAGGATGTTTCAATATAAGAAAATCAACCAATGGAATACACCACATAAACAGATTGAAAGAAATAAATCACATGATCATTTCTATAGAAGCAGAAAAAGCATTTGACAAAATAAAGCACTCTTTCCTGATGAAAACTGCAAAAGATAGGAATAGAAGGAAACTTTCTGAATATGATAAAGGGTATATATGAAAAACCCAAAGCTAACATCATCTTCAATGGTGAAATCTTAAAAGCCCTCCCTCTGAGATCGGGAACAAGAAAAGGATGCCCACTAACACCACTCCTATTTAACATTGTCTTAGAAGTACTTGCTGAAGCACTGAGGCAAGGAAAGGATATAAAAGCCATCAAAATTGGAAAATAAAAAGTAAAGATTTCATTATTTGTAGACAACATGATCCTATACATAGAAAGCCCTGAGAAATCTACAACAAAGCTTCTAGAACTTATAAAGGAGTTCAGTAATGTTGCAGGCTATAAGATCAATGCTCTAAAATCAGTAGCATTTCTGTACACCAATAAAGAGCAATCTGAGGAGGAAATCAAGAAAAAAATACCATTTACAATAGTAAAGAAAAGAAACAAATACCTAGGAATAAATTTAACTAAAGATATAATGGACTTATATACAGAAAACTAAACAACACTGTTAAAGAATTCAAAGAAGAATCAGATAAATGGAAAAATATTTCCTGTTCCTGGATCAGAAGACAGAACATCATCAAGCTGTCTATCATACCCAAACTAATCTACAGATTTAATGCAATACCAATAAAAATCAACTCTATTTTTTTAGGAACTGGAAAAAGTAACCAGAAAATATATTTGGAAAGGTAAAAGACCCTGAATTGCTAAAGACATATTGAAAAAGAAAAATGAAGTGGGAGGCAGCACATTACCTGACTAAAACAAACTACAAAGCTACAGTGATCAAAATTGCATGGTATTGGCACAAGGACAGACCTACTGACCAATGTAACCAAATTGAGAGTTCTGACATAGATCCTCACATATACAGTCATCTGATATTTGACAAGAACAGCAAGCCCACTCAGTTGGGAGAGAATGGCCTCTTTAACAAGTGGTGCTTGGAGAACTGGATATCCATATCCAAAAGAATGAGAAAGGAATACCGTCTCACACCTTATACAAAAATCAACTCAAGATGTATCAAAGATCTAAATATAAGAGCCCAAACCATAAAGACCTTGGAAGATAATGTAGGGGAACATCTACAGGACTTTGTAATAGGAAATGGTTTCCTGAACTTCACAGCCAAAGCACGAGCAGTAAGAGAAAAAACAGATAAATGGGATCTCATCAAAATTAAAAATTTCTGCACCTCAAAGAACATAATTAAGAAAATAAAAGGCAGCCTACCAAATGGGACAAAATATTTGGCAACCATATATCTGATAGGAGTCTAATATCCTGCATATATAAAGAAATCCTACACCTCAAAAATAAAAAGACAAACAACCCATTTAAAAAATGGGCAAGTGACCTGAAAAGACACTTCTCCAAGGAAGAAATACAAATGACTAAAAAGCACTAGAAAAAATTATCAACATTGCTAGCTATTAGGGAACTGCAAATCAAAACCACAATGAGATACCATCTTATACCAATCGGAATGGGAGCTATTAAAAAAACAGCAGAATATAAGTGTTGGAGACTATGTGGAGGAACAGGAACCCTCAACTCCTGCTGGTGGGATTGTGCAATGGTCCAGCCACTGTGGAGGACAGTTTGGTGATTCCTCAGAAAACTAACAAAGATCTTCCGTATGATCCAGCAATTCCACTGCTGGGTATATATCCAGAAGAATTGAAAGCAAAGACACAAATAGATATATGCACACCAATGTTTATAGTGGCATTGTTCACAATTGCCAAATGTTGGAATCAGCCACGGTGCCCATCAACAGATGAATGGATAAGGAAAATGTGGTACATAGATACAATGGACTATTACTCAGCTGTTAGAAGGAATAAAGAGCTAACACATGGAATAACATGGATGAATCTTGAAGACCTTATGTTGAGTGAAGCAAGCCAGGCATTGAAGGGTGAACAGTATATGACCTCACTGATTTGAATTGAGAAAAATGAGCAGTCTCTGAGAACAACAGTCTGAAAGGTTAACAAGGAAGAGAAAGAGAAGTGTAGGTTGTGAGCCATCACCCATATGGACATAATCTATGGTAAAGTGATAGAGTATAGTTGCATATTGAAGGATAGGACAGGTGGGTAGTGATATTACTGGGTTTGGTTGTGCAGGGTTAACAGGTGGGTAGATTAGGAAGGACAGGTTAGAATACCCAGGGCATGTAACTATGAATCTTATCATCCCATGAGTCAAGACAGTGGAGTGTCATATGCCCCAGGGGAATGGATAGGAAGGAACAGATAAGAAGAAATGGGGTCTTTCAGGGTCATGGGAAATGTTTTCCATTACCTTACAGTAATTGACACAGGACATGGTAAATATCATCAAAAATTATTAAACTGTACCATCTAAATTGTAAACTATACTGTAAACCATTGACAATGTTTGGTAGCTATGTTTCACTATCTGTATAACAGTCATAAAAATGCTACCATCCACACACACACAAAAAAGTTTTCATATGGGGTGGGGAAGGCGAGGGAGGTTGGGAATATGGGAATCTCTAGTATTCCATGTGTGACTTTGCTGTGACCTAAAACTTCTTTGAAAACTAAATGAAAATTTGGGAGACACTGTGGAGTGAGAGGCGGAAGGTGTTACGGTACACACTGGACATCTGATAATACAGTGATAAAAGGATAAAAAATAAAAATATAAAGTAATTAGAAAAAATTTTTTTTTGTTTTTTCCCATTTTTTTTGAATGTCCCAATCCATTAATTATATTTTATTTTTAGTTCTTTTTTTCTGAGTTTCCTTGTATTTTATCTCTTGCATTTAACTTATCTTTATTATTTCATTTTCCTATTAATTGTATTTGGTTATTATATGGGCTTCATCTTCAAGGAAGGTTTAGATCACAGAAGAGTTACAATGGGGGCTGCAGAGGATCATTGGTGGGGTGTGTATGGGATGCAGGATTCATTGGAGTAAATTCTTCTGAATATACATGAAAGATATATAAAATTGTTCAAATGATTGGAGATGGGGCATGGTCATGGTGGGCAGACAATCAATGAATAAATGAGGGAATACTCAATTCCCAACCTGGAGAAATCTGCCACATTCTCCAAGGGAGCAGTGTCTGGCAAAAGAGGATGGCGCACTGATGGGTTCTTGTTATTGATGCCCAACCTTATGAGTCTTTGCACTTGTAATTGAAAGATGGCCTACTGTTTTGGGGTTCCTAAGGGTTGTCACCTGAAAGCCTCCTTGTTGCTCAAATGTGGACTCTCTCTAAGCCAAACTCAGCATATGAATGCATTACCTTCCCCCAACGTGGGACATGACTCCCAGGAATTAGCTTCCCTGGCAACGAGGGATTAATACCAAGTGCCAACTGGAAACAGGACTGGAGAAAACCTTGAATAAAAGGGGGAAAAGGTAAATACAAATGAGTGCATGTGGCTAAGAGACTTCAAAGTGAGTCGGGAGGTCATCCCAGAGGTAATGCTTACACACACCTCAGTAGGATCTCATAGAACACCAAAGTGGATATCACCTCACACAGAAGGGCTCCTGAGGGCTCCGGAGACACCCAGGTCCTATATAAGGGGGGATCGCCCCAGAGATTTACACCTTATCAGTGGGCTTTTCTTTGGAATCTGTGCTCCTGAGAGTGACAGAGTTGGTCTCAAATAAGTCCTCCCTGCACATGGTCCATCAGTCACTTCTATTCAAACCTATATATGATGATGGAGTTTGTAGGTGTACTTCCTGAGACTACAGCCTCTGGCCTGCCTACATGGAGCTGTGCCTGGAATCTCAGTGGAGCTGCAACTACTACTCTACAGCTTAATGGACTCACCCAAGTCACCTGGTGAGGAGACGATGGTGGACAACAGCCATCCCAGGGAATGGAGAAAGCCTGCAGCTGAAGGCAGGATAATCCCTTCCACCGTATCCATGGGATATAAGCCCAATCTCACTTGGAGGTGGAGTGGACATCTCCATTCCAGTCCCCTCAGGATTGGGGGAAGAGCTATGGACTAAAGTGGACTTAATGGTATTCTGTTGTAACATATTGTGATTCAAGCAATGGAAGAAATTATAACAGTGAGGTGGAGTCAGTTGCCACTAGATGCTTTTGGGGTGGGTAGGAGAAGGGCAGTTGTAATACAGGGGCTTTTTCAGGACTTGGGGGTTGTCCTGAGTGACATTGTGGTGACAGATATATGTCATTTTACATCAGCATATACCATGCAGTTTTGTGTGGGAGAGAGTGTGGTCTATGATGTGTACTGTGGTCTGTGCTTGTGGCAAAGCCCCAGGATGTGTATATCCATTGCAGGTGATGTGCCACACTAATGAAAGTTGTTTATGTGAGATGTTATGGGAGGTATGGGAGGTGGAGATCATCGGAATCCCTGTAATTTTTGTGTGACATTTATGTAATCTAAGCATTTTAAAAAATACATATGGAAAAAAATAACATTTATGTAAGCAAATGCACACATATGCATATATATTTATATATTATTTTACAAATATTGGTTTGTATTGTGAAAAATTTGATTTTCACCCACAATAAAAAAAAATTGAAAAATATATAAAAAAGATTCCAACCAGTGAGGCTGCATAGGCCAGTACCATGGCCAAATGAACTCATTTTTCCAGTTTGTATAGTTTGAGGCACAGACATCAACTTTTAAACTGTAGGGCACCTGGCCATTTTACTTGTAATATTATTGCCTGCCTCAGCCCTGCTATTAGCTTTTTAATGGAGCAGGGGCCACAGGTGATGGTGCTAAATTTAAAAAAGTTAAGGCTGAATATATCTTTGAGTCCATTGTCATAAAGATCCCTTATTGACTTTTATTTGTTCCTTTAAATGGCTATTCACCTTTTCCATAAAAAGTCTAAGTAATATCCTGGTTCATAGTCTAAGACTGCATGTGGTGACTGGTAATTGAAGTTCTTTGGACACTGTCAATTTGAGCTGGTACCCCATATATGGAACCTAGATTTTCTAGGCAGCAAATAGCACCTGGCTTGTTACAAGGGTCCCGTGGCAATGTTTGTGGCAGTGAAAGCATATCTTGCCCCTTCCAAAACAGGAGGGGACCAGTGTAATTCACTGGCCATCATGCTACTGGAGAATGCCCTTGGCCAATATGTCTCATCTGGTGAGGTAATTTTCACAGCCATTGGAGTGAGCATGATGGACACTCATGGGTGATGTCCACGATCTGCGGGTGAGTAACTGGCACCTGGAAATGCTACCACAGGATTTGGTAGCCATGATGTCCATTTTTCCTGTGGAGCCACTCTGCTTCTTCTTGGGTCTCAATGGAATGGCTGTGGATCTTTGCAAGGGCATCTGCCTCATAATTTCAGAGGGGAGTGTTAGAGGAGTGGGCAGGGATGTAATAGTTACATTTCAATGCTTTCAGTTGTCCCAGATGTCCTTCCACAGATCTCTCCTTCACAGAGGGTAGCCCAAAACAATTCATTGTTCCTGTTTTGTTTCTAGTATCTGCAATACATCCCTGAATATGGATGGCAGTCTTCAGAGTTACTGGACACTATTAGGCTAAACCCTTCACCTGCAACAGGGTGTGGTAGGCTGCACATTATTGATTTTCTAAGGAGCTATATTGTACTTTGGTCCCTTTCCACAATTGGGACTAAAACCCAAGGGGTATTTGTTTAGAATGATGCCTTTGTCACAAGCCCTACTCAAAGCCAATATTGGTACTGACCACATCCAAGTCACAGGGTAAGTCAGGAGCCACCCCCTTTATTGCTTGAGCCTGTGCTATTGCCCTTTTCACTTCTTAAAAGAAGCCTGATGGGAGTCCTCCCATTCCCATGCATTACCTTTCTTGATTAACACATACAATGTTTTTACTATCTGAGCTAAATGAGGAATGAAGTGTTTTCGGTACCCCAACAACTCCAGAAAGGCCATTAATTGTTTTGGAGTTTGTGGTGGGGGAAATCATTGTACTTTAACAACACTTAAGAATTTGACAGAGCAGCAGGGACCTTGTAGCTTGTCCTAATTGTTTGCCCATCACAGGCTCTTAAGATAAGTATAAATATAATGAAATAAAGTTGCAACCACATGTTTCTTCCACACAGCCAGATTCTTTGCCATCAGGCCAGGACAAATGGTTGTACTATGCATATAACCTTGGGAAAGCACTGTACAAGTTCATTGTTGGCCCTCTCACAGGAAGGTGAGTGCAGGCTGGCTTGATTTGTCTAAAAAGATACTAAAGAAATCATTGGTAATATCTAAATCAAAGTGATAGTGACATCTACTGTTATCCATCACCCTGCAGCAGGCCCTGATTGGCCATTTTCTTTATGTAGCCATAGGGCTGCTTTGTCAGCAGAGGTGAGACAAATTAGATGAATGTGAGTTAAAGTATTCACCGCTTGATTCCCGGGAGAGAGATTGTTTCTCTGACATATACCATATTTAAAATAATTAAAACTATAAATAACAACATTATACTTTTATATAATATTATGCAGAAAACATTTAAATTTCTAGGAATTTTATACTACCTTTAAGTATTTAGATGAACATTTTAATCATACAACTTTGATTAACAGAAGGTTAGTAAATTTC
>JAQZBX010024337.1:8636-30352 GCA_029593785.1 Cabassous unicinctus
AATATATTCTCCCATTGTCTAGGCTGTCATTTTACTTTCATGATAAAATCAATTGAAGTGCAAAAGTTTTTAATTTTGATGAGGTCCCGTTTATCTATTTTTCTCTTTTGCTGCTTGTGCTTTAGCCTACGACAAGATCCTGAAAATGTTTCCTCACATTTTCTACATATATGATGAGTCTAGCTCTTTACTAACATCTTTGATACATATTGAGTTGATTTTTGTATATGGTGTGAGGTAGGGTGCTTTGTTCTCCTTTTGAAAATGGAGATCCAGTTTTCCAGCACCGTTTCTTGAAGAGACTATAGTTTTCCAGTTGAGTGGTCTTTGCCATCTTCTCAAAATCAGTTGGCTCTAAATATGAAGATTGATTTGTGAGCTCTCAATCTATTCCGTTGTTCTAAATGTCAGCCCTTGTACCATTTATTGATTACTGTGGCTTTGCTATACATTTTAAGATGGGGGAAGTGTGAGTCCTTTAACTTCTTTCTTTATTTTCAAGATGACTTTAGCTATTCGGAGCCACTTACCCTTCTACACATAAACTTGATTACTGGCTTTTCCATTTCTGCAAAGAAGGTTGCTGGAATTTTGATTGGAAACACATTGAATCTATAAATTACTTTGGTTAGTATTGACATCTTAATGATACTTACTCTTCAAATCCATGAACATGGAATGTCCTACCATTTATTTAGGTCTTCTTAAAAAAAATTTTAGCAGTGTTTTGCAATTTTCTGTGTACAAGTCCTTGACATCTTTGGTTGGCTTTATTCCTAGATATTTTACTATTTTAGTTGCTCTTATGAATGGAACTTTTTTTCTTGATTTCTTTTTCTGATTGTTCAGTGTTTGTGTATAAAAACACTACTGATTTGGGGGTGCTTGTTTTGTACCCTTCCACTTTGCTGAACTTGTTTATTAGTTCTAGAAAATGTTTTGTGGCTTTTTCCAAGATTTTCTGTATATAGGATCATATCATCTGCCAATACAGAAAGTTTTACTTCATTTCTAATTTGGATGCCTTTTATTCATTTTTCTTGCCTAATTGCTCTAGCAAGAACTTCCAGAACAATGTTGAATAACAGTAGTGACAGTGGGCCTCCTTGTCTTATTCCTGATCATAGAGGGAAAGCGTCCAGTCTTTCACCATGAAGTTGGATGCTAGCTGTGGGCTTTTCATGTATGCCCTTTATCATGTTGAGGCATAGTGTTCTAAACTATGTTCTAAGTGTTTTGATCAAGAAAGAAAGCTGTGTTTTGCCATATGTCTTTTCTGAATCTATTGAGATGTTGACAATTTTTTTCCTTAATTCTGTTAAAGTGGTGTATTACATTAATTGATTTTCTTATGCTGAAACATCTTTTCATACTGGGGATAAATCCCAGTTGTTCATGGTATATAATTATTTTAATAATGCTGTTGGATTTGATTTGCTAGTATTTTGATGGGGATTTTTGTATCTATATTCGTAAGAGATATTAATCTATTTTATATTCTTGTGGTATCCAAATTGCCTTGGAAAGGGAATCAGAAAGGGAACTAAGAACTTTTTCAATGACTCTCCAAAGCTGCACTTTCCTGGCCTGCCCATCACATGCACCCATTCAGCTAACTGTTGCCCATTGCCCTAAGGAAGCACTGTATCTTTAAATCTCCACTGCTTCTGCCCCTCTCTGGGGAGGGTTGAAACATTGCCTGCTGCCACCTTTGTCTGGGACTGGTTGAAGTAATAGGTGCTCATCACAGCTGGGCCTCCAGTGATCTAAATTTGCTAATCAAAAGTCATGATCAGTGATCATCCTTGTCCACTCTTGTTCTTGGGGAAGACAATTTTTACATCCCTTTGTGTAACCAGAGAACTAGGCAGGGTCTGGACTAAACAGCGACCTGTCTTGAGAATAGAGGATGGGCGCTGGAAGCTACTATGCAGAGAGAAAGTTACTGTTCTTTACTGTAATTTATCATCCTATCTCTCCCACTCTTCCCTGGATGCTGCACAGTGTTCTTTTGGCCTTCAGAGATTCAAAATAGTTATTTCAGACAGTTTCTCTGTATTTAATAGTTATTTTGCTGAAAGTATTGCATCCTGGAAATTACTACTTTGCCATCTTCCCCAGAAGTAGTCCTGGTTTCTTTTTTATATCCATGGGACTTCTTGGATCTTATCTCTTCTTCAAAGCCAAATTTCAGTCCTTCATCTTCTAGAAAGCATTCCTGGAGATATAAGAGGTGTTATGCTATTGCAATTTTCTTTCCTTCCCCACAAAGAATAAAACAAATTTCTTCTCTTCTAAATGTCCAGTGTGTGTATATTTTTCTTATTATACTCACTATTATTAATCTTGGTTGTTATCATGGTTTTCTGTCTTATCTTCCTTGTGAATATTCTGTGAGATATTCCAGTTTTACTCTTGATAGTTCATACATTGGGAATCACATTTTTGCAGATGGATTGCACCCAATCCTCATGGTTAAAGAAATAATGTAAAAATACATGACTGAGCTATCTTATGTTACCTTTATTGCAGCATTTATTCTTTTCTACTGTTAATAAAATGTTCATAAGTATTTAACTTGAATCTAAATTATTTTTAAAGTTAGGACACTAATATTATGCTGCTTTTGCAGTCTCATAATGATTAGTACTATTTCTATTTAATTGCTATTCTTCTCCCTCTCATACAGAGAATCATATTCATGACAATTGGGTTTTTGCCACTATATGTCCAGTGGGAATCACACATGCAATCAATTAATTAGAATGTCTAATTATGCCATAAATGGTATATTATACTAGAATAATCTGGTGGATCATGGAAGAAAAATAGAAATAGTAAGAAAAAAATTATGATGTATAGAGCACACTATACATGAAAAAGATCTCAGTTGGATATATTTCAAAGATACTAAATGAATCTATGACCTTGTAAAAACTGGAAAATTACACATTTACAAAGTGAGAATAAATCTTGAACCACTCATCTTTTTGTTTAACTTACATGCAGTTGTGAGAATGGATGACTATTCAAATGTAGTTCTAGGTATCACCTACGTCTATTCAAGTAATGTGGTTTGCTCTGTAGAAATTATTTAATATGATAAAACCCTATTCAAGTAGTCAAATCAATTATTTCTCTGGCAGGTGTGAAACTCATAATTATACTTTCCCATTCTCTTCAAATCACGGAAGTAATATTAATTTCGAGGGTGAATATACTTTGTCATGATATGTATAGGAAATACTGTATATATCTAATAATTAAATTTTAATATTCACAAGTAAAATTGTAGCTTTTATTATCTATATATAATTTTATATTTTGTTAACTAAAAATACATTTATGAAAACTTAGATTAATTTTTCTGTAGCATATTAAATTTATCTTGATTCACTGGGTCATTACTGTTCTATTGTCTAACATACTTGAATTATCGACCTTAGAAGAGATAAAAATTCTAGCAAAGAAAGAATGTACAGCTATTTTTTATTCTTAAAGTTTACTTGCCATTACTTCGACAAGAAATCTTGATTGGTAGAGTTTTTGATTCATATTATAACCCAGGGAAAAATGGAAGGCTGAATCAATTTTTAATCTTTGAAGTAACCATACAACCTTCTATTAAACAGGAAACAAATAACATTCCTATGTTCAGCAGTACTAAACATATAAATACATAAAATTTTTGTGATATCTTGCATAAAAGAAGTGGGGATTTATTTTAAAAATAAAATTTTATTGTATCTATCTGTATTTGATGAGATATTTGTTTTTAATTATACATTGAAAAGTAAAGATAATTTAAAAGTAAAATAATCATTTTCATTTTCATCAGAGAATGCAAAATTTTATAAGTTTGATTTATATTCTTCTAAATAGAAAAACATGTCGAGAGATCATAAACAGATTGTTGTGCCAACAAATATTCATCTACATTCATGGTCAATTATCTCCTTGTACACATGTGCCATATTGATTTACCTATCTCTGATACTCGGAGGTTTGTGCTGCTTAGAATTTTTCCTATTGTAAACAGCCCTGTGATAAACATTGTTTCAGATAGCTTTACCTTAGCAAGGAGTGAAAGAAAGTTTTCTTGGGTTTAGAGTGCATGAGATTCAATCAGGACCCAGAATCCCAAAAGCCTGCTGCCAAATCATCTGGGCACCTAGAATGGATTCAGGAAATCGCCCTGCCTACAAAATTAGTTAACACCAGATCCTGTAACTGCTGCTCTTGCTGGCATTTTAAAAGCCATAAAACTTTTTGGATTATATTATAATCATTTACTTGAAATTGGATTCAAGACAACTATGGCATTCCCCTCCTCAGAAACTATCCAAATTAACTCAAGACATGCTGAGATATTTGTGGAATCTCAAGCTTCCTATGTGGGCTGATCAAATGAAGCATTCTTAATACCAAACACCAGTATAACAAGGGTATATATTTTTTGTAGTATGGTTGAAAGAACTCGTGATATCTATAACAGTTTAACTTTACTATAGTGGCTGAGATTCATGAATATAAAAAAACCAATTTCTGCACTCTAAATTATCAGCTTGGGCAATTAAGAAGGATGAATGTTTCAGACATGTCATAAATTTCTATACCAATTGCATTTAATGAACACATTTCTGTTGACTAATATATGCCAGCTGCTTTTATCTATAAACTCATTTTATTTTTTCAAAGATATATGAGGTAGTTATTATAATTTATAATTCAGGAAAGTGAGGAGCAGAAAGATTCCTAGTTAGCATTTGTGCTGTAATTCAAATAAAATTTGACCCTCAAAGCTCTGGACTTCCTACTATTCCAAATATCTCCATAGTAAGGATTTAGCTAAACATGGTTCTGTTTAATGATATTTAAAAGGATAAAATTAAATACAGCATATGCACTATGGACTCTTATAAATTTATAATGATATAATAAAGCCCTGAAAACATTATATAAATTAACTTCATTTAAAATAGTTGATTTTTAAACTAACTTGCTTGATGATGAAAACAAATACAAGGAAGTTATCAACTAAGATGGCAACTATAATGGATTAGAACAGTGCTTCTCAAAATTTAAGGTCCATACCTTTTACCTGGGCATCTTATGAAAAAACAGATTCTGTTTCAGTAGATCTAGAAGATGGCCTGAGAACATACATTTCTAACAAGCTATTGGGTGATGCCAGTGGATACTCATCCACAGACCACATTTTGAGTAGTGATGTATTATAGGACTAATTATGTACAATTCAAAAAACTAAACTTCCTTTTTAAGTAAAGCTTTCAAATGTAGACATTATAACCTGCAGAAATATTCTTAAAGCCATCTTAAATATAACAAGTAATAATATGCACTTTTTCCGAATGATTTTGAACATTCATTGATAGGACTGGCTAAAATGGTACAAAGTCCACAGTGTCTGTTATAGCCATATATCTACATAAAATGTTCAGCTTCTCTCACTCTCAGCAGGTAGGGTCTCATTAGCACCTGTGATTTAAAAAGCCTGAGTTTCTCCCAGCAAGATGTGGTTTTATTAGTATGTGTTATATTCATATCTCTCTCATTTTACGATGTTATTATGTGGAACCAAATGTATAGTTATTGCACTAGGACCTGTTTACTTCATAAATATTGGCTGCTAAATGTATGAATCTTACTAGGAGGTCTGCATAATTATGTGAGGGTAAACATTACACAAAAATGACTTAAGAATAAATGAAAATAATAACTTGGCTTAAATGACAGCTAAGATGACACGAGTAAAATAAAAATAAGAGTCAAGGAAAGAATGCATGTGCTAGCTGTTATTAAATATGAATGTTATTATTTTTTAAGAAATAAATGTGTAGACATCTAACTATCTCTTTCAGGAGAACTGTGAACTGCTTACTAAATATATTGTCTGAAATATGTTTGTTTTTTCTGAGCAGTGCACACCACTGACTTAGCAAGACCGAGAACCACTTTGCTTTAAGGAGGGCAAGTCACAATAATTGTAAATGAACATTCTTTATGTAACTGAATATTCTACTTGAATTCTAAAATGCAAGCAAAATAAGACAAAATTATCAATACTACCAACAACCAAAGAATGATCATCACATATTTGTATTTATCTGTGGAGGTCTGAAGTTGTATATACCCCAGAAAGGCATGTTCTCAAATTTATTCCATTCCTGTGGGTGTGAACTTTTTGAGAAGGCTATTTCAAGTAGGACCATTTGAAAAGGCTAATACAGTTAAGATGTGGCCCACCTCATTCAGGATGGGTCTTAATTCTCCTATGGAGTCCTTTATAAACGGAATGAATACAGAGAGAGATAGAAAGCCACAGAAGCAAGAAGCTGAAAGCAACAAAACCCATGTGGCAGGGGAGTCAAGGATCGCTGGCAGCCAGTTTTGGGGAAGAAAGCGTCACTTAGATGATGCCTTGATTTGGACACTTTTCTCAACCTCAAAACTGTAAGCAAACCAACTTTTGGTATATTATTTAAACAGCCTAAGAAACTAAAACAATATATTTCCAGAATTTTTATTAAAATATTTATATCGTGTTACAAATATGCAAACATGGTTTATTTCCCCTTTGTGTCCATCTCATATAATTGATAACAATTTGTTTTATGTTACTCAAGGACTGAATGAAAATCTATTGGATCAATATAATAAAATAAATTGATTCTATTCTCCATCATTGACTATTTAGGCTGTTTACAAAATTATAGTCAAGGAATATTACTATACAGAAATCCTTGAGGCCATCTTACTCTGCTTCTTTAGGATAAATTACTCAAAGTAAATTACTGACTCAAAAGGTGAAATTACATTTTTAACAAATCAATTTTATTGATACATATTAATAAAGCATAAATCCATCCAAAATGTACAATCAATGGTATTAGGGGTAATCATATATTTGTGCACTCATCACTTCAATCATGCTTACAGCACTTTCATTATCCCAATAATAACAATAACAAAAAACAAATTCATCACCTCTCAAACTCTCTGTGCTTCCCCTGCCGTACATAGCTACTATTCTGTTTCCTTCTCTCTAGAATATTTGTATATATATTTTGTAAAAACAGTCTTATATATGCATTATCACCCATATTCATGTTTTACATGAAGTTTTACTATCTTATACAGTCCCTTGTCACAGTTTTTAGCTTTTCTTCTAGTAATATACATGACCTAAGACTTTTCCTTTGAACCACTGCCAACCACTTTCAACCCCTGCTAGTTACTAACACCATGATAGGCTTTAATCATTTCTATTCATTTCCAAAGATTTACAAACAACCTTTATACCAATTCTGCACAGATGAATCCTCAGCTTTCCATTCTCGACCATCCTTCTATTTTCTGGTTACCTATATTCTAATTATTAACTCTGTGAGGTTACACAATATATTTAGTTCATAATAGCACAATCTCACAGCATATGTCTTTTTGTGTCTGGCTTGCTTCATTCAACATAATGTCCTCCAGGTTCATCCATGTTGTCACATGCTTCACGACTTCATTTCTTCTTACCACTGCATAATGTTCCATCATGGGTATATACCACAATTTGTTTAACCATTCATCTGTTGATGGACACCTGGGTTGTTTCCAACTTTTGGCAATTGTTTATAATGCCACTATGAACATCTGAATGCAGATGTCTGTTTGAGTCTCTGCTCTCAGTACTTCTGGGTATACACATAGTAATGGTTTTGCTGGAACACATGGCAAGTCTATATTCAACATCCTTAGGAACTGCCAAACAGTCCTCCACAGTGACTGCACCATTCTACATTCCCATCAACAATGAATAAGTTCCTATCTCTCCACATCCTCTCCAACATTTATAGTTTTCTGACTTTTAAATAGCAGCCATCTAATAAGTATGAAATGATATCTCATTGTAGTTTTGATTTGCATTTTTCTAATTGCTAGTGATGTTGAACACTTTTTCTTGTGTTTCTTTGCCATTTGTATTTGTTCTTTGAATAATTGTCTTTTCAAGTCTTTTGCCCATTTTTAAATGGGGTAGTTTGTCTTTTTATTGTTGACTTGTATGATTTCTTTGTATATCATGGATATTAACCCCTTATCGGATATGTAATTGCCAAATATATTCTCTCATTGGATCACCTGCCTTTTCACTCTTTTGACAAAGTCTTTTGAGGTGCAAAAGTGTTAAATTTTGAGGAGATCCCATTTATCTATTTTTTCTTTTGTTGTTCGTGCTTTGGATGTAAGGTTTAAGAAACTACTGCTTACCACAAGATCTTGAAGATATTTTCCTACATTTTCTTCTAGGAGCTTTATGGTTGTCACTTTTATATTTAGGTCCTTGATCCATTTTGCATTAAGTTTTGTATAAGGTATGAGATAGGGGTCTTCTTTCTTTCTTTTGGATATGGTTATCCAGTTCTCCCAGCACCATTTGTTGAATAGATTGTTCTGGCCCAGCTGGGAAGGCTTGACTGCCTTGTCAAAAATCACTTGACTGTAGATGTTAAGGTCTATTTCTGAGTTCTCAGTTTTGTTCCATTGGTAAATCTGTCTGTCTTTATGCCAGTACCATGCTGTTTTTACCACTATAGCTAAGTAATATGCTTTAAAGTCAGGAAGTGAGAATCCTCCAACTTCATTCTTCTTTTTAAAGATCTCTTTGGTTATTCAGGGCCCTTTACTCTTCCATATAAATTTGATAATTGGTTTTTCCACTTCTGCAAATAATGCTGTTGAGATTTTTATTGGGATTGCATTGAATTTGTAGATCAGTTTGAGTAGAATTGACATCTTCACGATATTTGGTCTTCCAATCCATGAACACGGAATGGCCCTCCATTTATTTAAGTCTTCTTCAGTTTCTTTTAGCAAAGTTTTGTAGTATTCTGAACACAGGTCCTTTATGTCCTTGGTTAAGTTTACTACTAAATATATTATTGTTTTATTTGCTATTATAAATGGAATTTTTTTTTCTGGTTTCTTCCTCAGATGCAGATCAGTAGTATATATAAAGGTTATTGGTTTTTGTGTATTAATCTTGTATACCGCCATTTTGCTGAACTCATCTATTAGTTCTAATAGATTTGTTGTGGATTTCTTTATCTAGCCTAATTGATCTAGCTAGAAACTCTAGCATAATATTGAATAACAATGATGACAGTGGACATCCTTGTCTTGTTCATGATCTCAGTGGGAAAGATTTCAGGCTTTCACCATTTAATGCAATGCTAGCTGTAGGTTTTCCATGCATGCACTTTACCATATTGAGAAAGCTTCCTTCTATTCCTATCTTTTGGAGTGTTTTTATCAAGAAAGGGTGCTGTATTTTGTCAAATGCATTTTCTGCATCAATGGAGAAGATCATGTGATTTATCTTCTCCAATTTATCAATGTGGTTTATTATATTAATTGATTTCATTGTGTTGAATCACCCTGGCATACCTGGGATAAAATGCACTTAATAGTGGTGTATAATTCTTTTAATGTACTTTTGGATTCTGTTTGCAAGTATTTTGTTAAGGAATTTTGTATCTATATTCATTAGAGATGGTCTGTTATTTTTTTTGTTTGTATTCTCTTTATCTGGTATTGGTATTAGGGAAATGTTGGCTTCACTGAATGAGTTTGGTAGCCCAGGACCAGATGGCTTCACAGATGATTTCTACCAATCATTCAAAAAAACCTAATACTTATCTTACTCAAGCTCTTCCAAAAAATTGAACAGGAAAGAATGCTACCAATGAAAAAATTGCAAAACAATGCAGCAAATATCTTGAGATGAATGAAAATGAGAACACAACCAATGTTGTTGAGGTCCTCTATTTCTTCTAGGGTCAGTGTAGGTGGTTTGTGTGTTTCTAGGAACTTGTCCACCTTCTCTACATTGTCTAATTTTTTGGCATACAGTTGTCAATAGTATCCTTTTATGATCTTATTTCTGCAGTGTCAGAGGTAATGTCTGACCTCTCATTTCTGATTTTATTTATTTGTGTTTTCTCTCTTTTTTTCTTTGTCAGTTTAGCTAAAGGATTGATGATTTTATTGCTCATCTCAAAGAAACAATTTTTGGTTTTGTTGTTTTTGGGGGATTTTTTTCTCTCGATTTCATTTATTTTTCTCTGATCTTTACTATTTCTTTCCTTTGTCTTGGTTTGGGATTAGTTTGCTGTTCTTTTCTAGTTCCTCCAGGTGTTTGCTTAGAGCCTCAATTTTAGCTCTTTCTTCTTTTTTAATACAAGCATTGAGGGCTATAAATTTCTCACTGCCTTTGCAGTGTCCCATAGATTTTGATATGTTGTGTTCTCATTTTCATTCATCTCAAGATATTTGCTAAATTGTTTTGCAATTTTTTCATTGACCCACTGATTGTTTAAAAGTGTGTTGTTTAATCTCTAAATATTTATGAATTTTTCCTTTTATTGTTCAACATTGGTTTCCAGCTTCATTCCGTTATGATCAGAGAAAATGTTTTGTATAATTTCAATCTTTTTAAATTTTTGAGACTTGTCTTGTGATCCAACATATGGACTATTTTGGAGAAGGATCCATGAGCACTTGAAAAGAAAGTATATGCTGCTGTTTTGGGGTGCAATGCTTATAGATGTCTGTTAGGTCTAGTTCATTTATCAAATTATTCAAGTTTTCTACTTCTTTTCCCTTTGTCCAGATGTTCTATCCAATAGTGAGAGTGGTGTATTGAGGTCGCCAACTATTATTGTAGAGACATGTATTTCTTCCTTCAGTTTTGCCAGTATGTGCCTCATGTATCTTGGAGCACTCAGGTTTGGTGTATAAATATTTTGTATAATTATTTCTTCTCAGGAAATTGCCTCTTTTATTAATATATAATGATGTTCTTCATCCCTTATAACAGTTTTGCATTTGAAATTTATTTTGTCCAATATTAGTATAGCTACTCCAGCTCTTTTTTGGTTACTATTTGCATTGAATACCTTTTTCCAACCTTTCACTTTTAAACAGGTTGTGTCCTTAGGTCTGAGGCAGGTCATTTGTAGACAACATATAGATGGCTCATATTTTTTTAATCCATTCTATCAGTCTAGGTCTTTTTAAAAAATTATTTATTTATTCCCCCTTCCCCAATGGCTCCCGCATCGCTTTGCTCATTGATTTTCCTTGTTGTCTGCTCATTGTCCCTGCTCATTGTCTTCTAGTTCTCTGTTTGTTTATTCTTTGGGAGGCACCAGGACCCAAACCAGGGACCTTGATGTGGGAGGCAGGGGCCCACTGCTTGAGCCACATCTGCTTCCTTACTCTTTTGTTGTTGTTGATGTTGTTGTTTGCTTGCTATCTGCTCATTGTTTGCAAGTTTTCTTGCTCATTGTTTTTGCTCATTGTTCATTGTTTTTTTCTCATGGTCTGCTTGTTGTTTTTGCTCATTGTCTGCTCATTGTTTTTGCTCAATATCTGCTCATTGTCTGCTTTTTGTCTGCCTGTCTTCTTTAGGAGGCACCAAAAAACCAAACCCAGGTCTCCCATGTGAGAGGTGGAAGCCCTACTGCCTGAGCCACATCCATTGCTCAGCTATGTCCTTTGATTGGGGATTTCAAGCCATTAACATTCAATGTTATTATTGTAAGGCATTACTTATTTCATCCATTTTGTCCTTCAGTTCCCTGTTGCCATATTTTTCTGTTGTCCATCTTCTTACCCTTTGTTTACCATTCCTAATGATCTTCATTTCTAAACTTTTCTCCAAATCTCTCACCTCTGTATTTTCCTTTCAGGCTGTAACACTCCCTTTAGTATCTCTTGTAATTCTGGTCTTTTGGTAACATATTCTCTATGTTTTTGTTTGTCTGTGAAGACTCTGAACTCACCCTCATTTTTGGACAGTTTTGCTAGACACAGAATAATTGGCTAGGAGTTTTTCTCTTTCAGTACCTTAAATACATCATACAAATTTCTTCTCACCTCCATGGTTTCTTATGAGAGGTCAGTACTTAGTCTTATTGAGTTTCCCTTGTATGTGATGCTTTGCTTTACTCTTGCTGCTTTCAGAATCCTCTCTATATCTCTCATATTTGTAATTCTGCATAGTAGGTATCTACGGGTAGGTCTATTCCGATGTATTTTGTTTGTGGTGCATTGTCCTTCTTGGATATTGATATTTATGCCTTTCATAATAGTTAGGAAGTTTTTGTTCATTATTTCCTCAAACTTTTATTTTGTCCCTTTTCCATTCTCTTCTCCTTGTAGGACAACAATAATGTGTATGTTTGTGCATTTCACATTTTCATTCAGTTCCCTGTGACCATGTTCCGTTTTTTCCATTCTCTACTCTTTTTGTTCTCCTGTCTTTTCCAGTTCAGAGGTTCTGTCTTTGTAATCACTAATTTTATCTCTGAGCAATTCAAATTTGCTCTTATGTGCCTTTAATGTATTTTTAATCTCATTCATTGTGTCTTTCATTCCCATAAGGTCTGTTACTTTTCTTTGCAGGCTTTCACATTGCTCTTTATGCTCACACAGTGTCTTCTTAATATCATTTAACTTTTTAGTCATATTTTCTTTAAATTCTTTGAAGTAATTTAGGAGAATTATGTGATTACACTGATTAATTTTCTTAAATCTTGTATCTCTTCAGGATATTGGTTAGTTCCTTTGGCTAGGCCATCTCTTCTGTTTTCTAGTATGGCTTGTAATTTTTTGCTGATGTCTAGGCATCTGGATTGGTAAATTTGATGGTCAATTTCTCTCACTTGCCTATTTTTTTCAAGGTCTTCTCTGATATTTGGTTCAATTTATTGTAAGTCTTTAAAATTGCCTGGATTAAGCTATCAGAATTGGGCCAGGGACTCACTAGAGGGGTGCAGAATTTCTCCCAGGGGTAAAGATACAGATTGAACCAAGAAGAGATTTGTCCATGCAATTTCCAGACTGGCCGGCAGATGGTGCTCATCAGCACACCTTTCCATGGAGGTTTTAGTCTGGGCTTTTCTGTGTTCCTGTGTTGAATCTACAGAGCAGAGATTCAAAGCAGGCTCTGCTGGCTGAATCTGCTGAAGTAAAGGCACCCAGCTCCCCCTCCTTTTTCCCTTGAAACAGCTGACAGAGAGGAAGATGTCTGTTCCCTGCTGAATCATCTGCAGTGAGCCAGGGGTTTTACCCTAGGTTAATATCTTGGGGGTGGGGGAGGGGAACCCTCTCAGCTGCCATGGGGGTTTGGTAGCTCAGGGTTGTTGTGTCAGCTTCTTTGTGTTTCTGTCCCTCACCCTCCTGGGGGTTGTATAGCTTGTCCTGGTCTGCTGACCCTTAAAACATGTCCCTTGGACAACTTTTGACTCTTTCACCATTGTTTTTCTAAAAGCATTGAGCTCTGCTTGTTAGTCTGATGCCATCTTCCCACACTCTTCCAGGTGCAATTACTTTTGTGACTACAGATATGTGCTCTTAAATATCCCTCAGGGAAATTCATATTGGTTTCAATTCCTGTGAAGTGTATCTTGGAGACCTTCTTTTACCATTCTCACAAATACAAACTTAATTAGAAAGAAGAAACAACCCAAACATCTTTGAAGTTCAATTAGACAATATGATATTTAATTTAATTTCTAAATCTTTTAATTTTTCATTGGTCACTTTATTTGTCTTTAATTTGTGCCATGCCTGTTAATATATTTGACTAGTTTTTGCTTTTCTAAAAATTTGGATAGGGCTATTTGTATAGCAATGACAATCACTTTTCTTGTCCTATGTGTCAAATTTATCTCTCATTTTATAGTTCATCCTCTAAATTTTGTTTATAACATTTATTGACATTATCACACATAAATTTTAAACTTTCATTAGTAATGCTATATGGTATACTCTGTGTAATTATGAATATTATCTCAAATGTCTAAGGTGGCATTTTGCTATTTGTCTCTGATACCTCCTTCCTAAGGACCTGAAAATAATTATTACCCATTGTGGCTAAAGAAATTTGATTCTGTTACATTTCTAGGTCTTTTTGGGGAATAAAATTAACAAACAAAAGCAACAGCAAAACTATGCAAACTTTATAAGAAAAACATTCACAACCTACAAAAACATCTAATTTAAATTTAACTTAATTCTACCATTTCCCTATTCATTTTCTATTCTTTTCCTGATATTTTTTTATTCCTCTTTGTGCTTTTTTGGCAGGAATTCCATACTATTTTCCTCTTTTAATTGATTGTTTCCCTAAATTTAAAGCACATATTCTTGACTTATTAAACTATAATATTAACTCATATATTTCCTTAACTGAGGACAAAGCAAGGACCTTGAAAAACAAATTCCATTTATGTCCTCTTCCAACTTATATGTTGTTTTTATAGTGAAGTTTAATATATATTTTGACTCCCCAAAATACTGTGATTACTGTTGCTATTGCTTTATATGGTAGATAATCATTTAACTTCAACTATGTATCATTTCGTTGCACTTTTCTTTTTTCTGAATCTCTAAATTATCAGTAGGATCATTTTACCTTTGCTTAAAAACATCACCCTTGAGTGCGGACTCTGGTATTGGTGAGTCATTTTAGTTTTTGATGCTCTGAATGGGTCTTTATATCATTTCCATTTTTTAAGGAAAGTTTCAGTATAATGAGATTTTAGGTCAGAAATTATTTTCTTTCAGTGCATTGAAGATATCATCCCATTGTCTTCTGGCTTCTAATACTACTCTTCAGTGTTAATCACCAGTCTAAAGATTGTTATTTGAAATGTAATGTAATCCTATTCTTTGGATTGCTATTGAGATTTTTCTTTTTTCTGGGTTTCTTCCCTTCCTCTCTGTGGTGGGTTGTGAATTGTCTTTTGTTTTTTTCTGCCCTAGATTCAATTTTATCTTGCAATTGATAGTATTAGTCCATTTTGCAAACATCTTTTCCCTATACTTGCTCTCTTCTTTTGAAACTCCAACTGTATATTTCATTGTACCTGCATTTTTCCTTACCATGTTTTTGTTATTCTTCTGTCTCCATGCTTGATTCTGTATATTTTATTCTGACCTATCTGATTGTTCATTAATTCTCTCTTCAGCAATGTGTATTCTCAATCCTGAAAATTGACATTTTATTTTCTCTATTTGTGTTTTCTTTTTATTATGTTTAATTCTTTTTTCAAATCTAAAATGCTAAATTTAAACTTTTCAATTATTTGATGAAATGTTTCTACTTTGTTTTTATCACCCCAATAATTCTACTAACTGGAATAATTTTACCTAGTGAAACTTTAGATCTATTCTCGTATTTGTTGCTTGTGCTCAATTTCATTCAAGTGGTTTGGCTCATTTTCTGCTTGATTATCATTGATTTTATGCTGGATATCATATTTAAAATATCTTTCATAGAAATAATTTGAAACCTATAGATTAGCATACACCCTACTCACTGGCAATATCTTTGGAATGTAGAAAAACTGTTTTTTTGTTGTTGGTTTTTTTTTCACATTTTTCAATTTCATTAGAGCCTGGCTTAATATAAGACAATTGGAATCTCATATCTACTTCAGTTTGCAATATATTCTGATATCACACACTATGTAGTCTCTGGAAAACCACACAATCTACAGTTAAAAGAGAAAGAGAGAGAAGTAGTGGGAGTGAAAAATATTTTCTACATACTTCTAATTAATTTATACTGTGGTTTTCAGAAATTAAATTACAAGTGAGTCTTGGTTTCCCTTTTTATTTTTGTCCTCATGCCTTGAATTGTAGCAGTTTTTCTTGGGAAGGTAGAATATCAATTAATGTATTTATAAGCATATTCATGTTTATTTAATGATACAAATACTGTAGGCTACTTACATTGTTGCATCCTTCACATTAGTAATACAGTTAAAAATTAGAAGCAGACTTCATTAAGAGAAAAATTGAGAGTTTTAAACTGTTTCAAGAATCACAATTGCATTTGAGCCTTTCAAGTGACTAAGAGCATAAAGTCGAAAAAATAATTGCTCAAAATGTACCTAAGCTCTAGATGGCTAAAGAGCTCCTTGTACCCTGGGTTTGAGAGTGAGGTTGGGGATTATTGGCTGAGAATAAGAGCAAAAATGTTCCTCTCACTGATGTTAAATAACTCTGTACTAGGGTTTCATTGCTGCAACTATTTGACAACTAACATAAAAATTATTTAAAAAGTTATTGTCTTGGATATCATCAATATGGCAACATATAAGAAATCCCCTGGAAAAATCTCTCCAGAGATTCAGTGAATATAAAGACAAATTCCACTTGCTCAGAACTCTGTAGGATGGTAGAGACTGAAGAAGGACTCCACAAATGCTATATCAAAGAAAGAGATAGTCAGTAGGAAACTTCTGTCCATGACTGGCAGTCCTTTCCCTTCCCACTCAGTCCTGCACAGCTTGGAGTTCTGCAGAAGCAGCAGCTGGGTTCTCTCCCACCAGGGGCACAGAATATAGAGGAATTCACAGTACTGAGATAGAATCCCACACATATCCAGGCACGGTGACAGAAGTCTACAGAGACCCTGGGTGGAAGCCTAGCTGCTGAGGAGTGCTGCTTACAAAAGGGCCCCCAGGGGAGAGAGGAAAATGGCGGCCAAATGTTGCCCTTATTCAAGCTAGTTACTGTCAGCTGGACTCCCTAAACTAACAGTGGACTATTCTGTAGTGGCACAAGTCTCTAGACTGACCCATATAGATCCTCGGGGTGAGATACATTAATGAAGAGGACACCAGAGGCAGAAAAGTCTCAGAGAGAGAAAAAAATAAAAAGTGTTTTAAACTGAACTGCTAGAACTGAAAAGTATAAGGAATTTGGGACACTGAGTGAGGGAGAGAATTTTTTAAAAATCTTAAGAGCTGGGGAGAAAATTCAGCACAAAAACAAACAAAAACAATTTAAAATTCCTGGAGGAGGAACAGAGGAAAGGAAGCTTTATACTGGAGGTGAAACAATTCCACAAAAAGTGCAATCTTAAAAAATTGTACTGCATATCCAGGGCAAGAATCAGATGAAGAAGAGCTGAGTGAATTAGATGAAGAAGAACTGAGCAAATCAGACCAGTTAAACTTGGGCAATTCTAAAGGTAAAGAATAAATTGGGCCAAGCATCACAGTACAGCCTTAATAAAAAGCCAATAAAAAACAAAGCCTAGAGAAAAGGAAGAAACTTATCATTAGAGTTAACTCATCATGATAATCAGATGCCTACACATCATCAAAAAATTATAAGCCATACAAAGAAACAGGAACATATGGCTCAGTCAAGGGAACAAATGAAAACTTGAGAGAACACACAGAATTTGGATGAACTAATCAGAGAAGTTCAAACAAATCTCCTAAATCAATTCAAGGAGATAAAGAAAAATATGCAAAAAGAGATAAGGGATATTAATAATACAATGTGTGTGTATAAAGAAGAATTTAAAAGTATAACAAAGTAACAGAAATTAAGGGGATACAAAGAAAAATAGTAGAGATTAAAACACTAGAGATTTTGAACAGGCAGAAGAAAGAATCAGCAAAGTAAAAAACAGGGCAATCAAAATCATACAAGCAGAAGAACAGATAGAGAAAAAAATAGAAAAAATTGAGCAGAGATTCAGGGATTTTAGTGACAGCATGGTACACACAAACATATGGGTCATGAGGTCCCAGAAGGAGAAGAGAAGTGAAAAGGAGCAGAAAGAATATCTGAGGAAATAATGATCAAAAATTTCCCAAGTCTTTTGGAAAACATAAATATACATGCCCAAGAGGCTCAAAGTACTCCAAACAGAATAATCCTAATAGACATACTCTGAGACACATACTGATCAGAATGTCAATGCCAAAGATATATAGAGAATTCTGAAAGCAGCAATAGAACAGTGATTTATCACATACAAAGGATCCTCAATATACCAAGTACTGATTTCTCGTCAGAAAGCATGGAGGCAAGAAGGCAGTAGTATGATATATTTAAGGCACCAAAAAAAAAAAAACAACAACAACTCTGCTAGTCAAAAAATTATTCATACAACAAAACAGTCCTTCAAAAATGAGGAAATGTTAAAAATATTCAGAGATAAACAAACTGAGGGAGTTTGCCAACAGAGGACTGCTTTCCAAGAATTTACAAAAGGGAGTTCTGCAGGTTGAAAGAAAAGATAGGTGAGAATGACTGGGAGTAGTGTGAAGAAATGACGATTCAGAGAATATGTATACTATTGAAGCAAAGTTGTTATTTTTTCAAATTAGTAGGTTATATTTGCAGGTTGTGCATTCCCTGATGACTGAAAAGAAAGTATTTTAAAAATATACACAAGTGATATTTCCTTCCTTGTTTCTTATTTTATATATTTGCATCTTCTCTCTTTTATTCTTTGTTAGTCTAGCTAATGGTTTGTCAATTTTATTAATCTTCTCAAAAACCAGCTTTTGGTTTTGTTAAAATTTTCTAGTGTTTTCTTATTTTTAATTTCACTTAGCTCTGCTTTAATCTTTGTTATTACCTTCTTTCTACTTGCTTTGAGATTAGTTTGTTCTTTTTCTAATTCCTCCAGGTGTACAGTTAGATCTTTGATTTTAGCTCTTTCTTCTTTTTAAATATAGTCATTTATGGCTATAAATTTCCCTCACAGCACTGCTTTTGCTGCATCGCATAGGTTTTGATATGTTGTGTTGTCATTTTCACTTCTTTCAAGGTAGTTACTGATTTCTTTTGCAATTTCCTCCTTGACTCACTGATTGTCTAAGAGTATGTTGTTTAACTTCCATATCTTTGTGCCTAATTGGCTTCTCTGCCCCTTGTTGATTCCCAGCTTCATTCTATTGTGGTCAGAGAAATTACTTTGTATAATTTCAATCTTTCTGAATTCATTGAGAGTTGTTCTATGGCCTAGCATGTGGTCTATCCTGGAGAATGATCCATGTGTGCTTGAGAAAAATGTATATTCCACTATATTTGGGTGTAATGTTCTGTATATGACTATTAAGTCTAGATCCTCTGACATATTATTTAAGGTCTCTGTTTCTTTATTGAGCCTCTAATGGTGATAATGGTGTACTAAAATCCCCCATTATAATTGTAGCGATATCTATTTCTCCATTTGGTTTTTCCAGTGTTTGCCTCATGTATTTTGAGGTGCCCTGGTTAGGTGCATAAAAGTTTATGATTATTCTTTCTTCTTAAAAAATTGTTCTTTTTATTAATATATAGTCTTCTTCTTTCTCTCTTAAAAATAGTTTTGCATTGAAAGTCTATTTTGTCCAATATTAGTATCGCTGCTCCTACCCTTTTTTAGTTATTGTTTGCATGTAAAATTATTTTCCAATCATTCATTTTCAACCTCCTTGTGTTTCTGGGTCTAAGGTGATTTTCTTGTAGACAGCATATAGATGGGTCATATTTCCTTATCTGTTTTGCCAATCTGTGTGTCTTGATTGAAGAGTTTAATCCATTAATATTCAATGTTATTACTGTCAAGGTGTTACTTACATTAGCCATAACTTCTTTAGGTTTATATATGTCATATGTTGTTTTTATTTCTCTTTATATCTTTTTAGTTATAAGAGTATCATAAGAGGTTACTTTGAAAAATTGAATGCCAAAAAGATGGATGACTTAGATGAAATAGACAAATTTGTAGAAACACACAAACATCTTACACTGACAAGAAAAGAAATTGATGAACTCAACAGACCAATCACAAGTAACAAGATTGAATTAGTCATCAAAAACCTCCCAACTAAGAAGAACCCAGAACCAGATGCCTTCACAGGTGAATTCTACTAAGCATTTTGCTAACAACTAACACCATTCCTGCTTAAACTCTTCCAAAAAACAGAAGTGAAGAGAACATTGCCTAACTCATTCTATGATGCCAACATCACCCTACTACCAAAGCCACATAAAGATGCCACAAGAAAGGAAAACTGCAGAATGATCTCTCTAATGAACCTGGATGCTAAATCCTCAACAAAGTACTTGCTAATTGTATTCAACATATCCAATGTATTATACATCATGATCAAGTGAATTTCATCCCTGGTATGCAGGGATGGTTCAGCATAAGGAAACCAATCGATGTAATACACCACATCAACAGATCGAAAGAAAAAATCACATGATCATATCTATTGATGCAGAAAAAGCATTTGACAAAATACAGCACCCTTTCCTGACAAAAACAGTTCAAAATATAGGAAAAGAAGGAAACTTCCTCAACATGATAAAGCCACAGCTGACATCATATTCAATGGTGAAATACTATGAACTTTCTCTCTAAGATCTGGAACAAGGCAAGGATGCCCACTATTACCGCCCTTATTTAACATTGTGTTAGAAGTATTTGCTCAAGCACTTAGGCAAGAAAAGATATAAAAGGCATCCAAATTGGAAAAGAAGAAGTAAAAATTTCACTATTTGCAAATGACATGATCCTATACATAAAAAGCCCTGAGAAATCTACAACAAAGCTTCTAGAGCTTATAAATGAGTTCAATAAAGTGGTAGGATATAAGATCAACATGCAAAAATCAGTAGCATTTCTGTACACCAATAAATGAGCAATCTGAAGAGAAAATCAAGAAAAAAACCCTCCATTTGCAATAGTAACTAAAAGAATCAAATATTTGGGAATAAACTTAACTAAAGATGTAAAGGATTTGTACACAGAAAACTATACAACATTGTTAGGAATTCAAAGAAGATCTGAATAAATGAAAGATGCTAGAGACATCCAGGCACTATAAGCAGGGCAGACAAGCTCAGAAATTAAGCACCCTGTCAGTGGGCCTTATTTTGGAATTTATGCTCCCTAGTGTAACAGAGTTAGACTCATTTATAGTTTTCCTACACATGACTCTTCTGCCCCTTTTATTGAAACCTATAATTAGCACTATACTTGTTAAATATATGTTCCAGAGACTTAAACCTTTAGTCCATCCATGTGCCAGCAGAGCCCTGAATCTCAGTAGAGTTGCAACACCTACTCTCCAGTTCACTATACTCACACAGGACAACTAACAAGAAGATGATGAATGACAACGCCCATCCCTAGGAACAGAGAGTGTCTGCAACTGCAAGTAGTATGATATATATTAATAAAAGGGCTAATTCACCAAGAAAAAATAGCAATCATAATTCTTTATGTACCTAAACACAGTCCCCAAAAATATATGAGGCAAACACTGGCAAAACTGAAGAAAGAAATGGACACTTGTACAATAATAGTTGGAAATGTCATTAACCCCACTATGATCAATAATAGCACATCTAGACAGAAGATCAGTAAGGAAACAGAAAACTTGAATTATTTGATAAATGAACTAGACCAGATATATATAAAAGTTAACCCAAAAACATCAGGATATACATTCTTCTAAAGTGCACATAGATCTTTCTCTAGGAGAGACCACATGTGACTCAAAACAAGTCTCAATAAATTTCAAAAGATTGAAGATATACAAAGCATCTTCTATGACCACAATGGAATGAAGCTGGAAAGCAATAACAGGTGGAGAACTGTAAAATCTATAAATACATCAAAGTTAAATAACACAGTCTTAAACAATCAGTGGGTCAAAGAAGAAATTGCAAGTGAAATCAGGAAATACCTTGAAATGAACAAAAATGAGAACACAACATATCAAAATTATGGAATGTAATGAAGGCAGTACTGAGGAGGAAATTTATTGCCCTAAAACTTACAATGGGAAAAAAAAAAAAGAGGTAAAATCTAAGACCTAACTGCACAATTG
>JAQZBX010024338.1:0-30232 GCA_029593785.1 Cabassous unicinctus
CTGCTTTCCCTGGTTCTCCCGGGGGGAGGTTAAGGGATGGCACTGCCCAGTGCCCAGGGGCGCGCGCCCCAATACAGACTCCCCGAGCCCCTGCTCCAGCGACCCTCCCCACCTGGCCGTCCTGGAGGTGCTGTGGAAGGGGCGCTCGACGTCCCAGGAGCGGCTGCCCTGAATGCCCGCCTCCCCGCCATCCCCGACCCCGTGCAGTTCGATTTCACTGACGAGGCCACCAGGGCTCTGAGCAGGCAGGAAGCGCACCCACGCTGCCAAGCCTGGAGGCAAGCCCAGGTCGGCGGCCCGATGTCCGAGCACTCCGGAGACGGATGGAGGAAAACGTGAGCAAAGCCGGGTCAGGCCAGGTGCCCCGTCCGGGACGCGCGTGGAGTTCAAGTCCTGCAGTTCTGCCATTGTCCTCGGTCATTTCTTGCCATTCCTGCTTTGCCTGAGGGCTGCCGCGCAGGCTCGCCCGGGCCCGGATCCCCACCCGCCCAGCGCGTCCTTGGCTAGAAGGGGTTCCTTGTCTGCCGCGGGCTGTGAATGACCTGGATTTGGGCGCGGGGGCCGGGCGCTTATGGGCGGCCGAGGCGACTGAAACCCCAGACGCGGGGAGGGGCCGGCGCGGCGGGCGGCCGGGGAGGCAGGCGGGCACCCGGGTTGCGGGCAGCAGGTAGGCTTACCAGCGGCTGCGCGGGTGTCCTCGGCCTCCACGCTCCGGGCTCACGTCCGGTCCCCTCCCCGGCTGTCCGTATCCCCTCCCTCGGAGGTGCTCCCGCCCCAACCCCACGAGTCTGTCCCCGGGACTGTCCTCTTCCACTTTCCCTCCCCTGGGGTTTCTCCTGTCCCTCTCCTTCCCCCGGGGCTGCCTGGTCACCTACCCTCTCCCTCAGGGGCCACAGCCCAGCAGTCTAACCCGTTGGCAACTCTGGCTCCTCCGCGTGCAAAGTACTTTTGCTCCACCTAGGCTCCAGACTTGCCAGCCCAGAGGCATATTTATGATTCCCCATCATTTGATGAAGGAGGAAACTGTTCGCCTCCCCACTCCTCCTGCGAGTGCACTCAGCGTCTCCCCACCCTTTTCCTTCTTCCATTGGTGAGGGTGAGGATGGGGGTGAGGGTAAAACCACAGCGGGCTTTTACTCGTGGTCAGCCCCAGAGCTCACTAGAAAATTTTTTTGAGGAATTGTGTTCAGAATTACTTTTTTCGTTGTTGGAAAATACAAATACAAATGAACTTACTTCAAAGATTTTATTTCACTCATTAATTAGCGAGGGATCCAGTAAAATGTTACAGTGGGTTCAAAGTGGAATCAAACCACACACTTCTAGAGGCTATCAGTCAGAACGATTAAATAAATTTAAAAATGGTTGCAAAACTGGTCAATATCCAGCAATAGCCAAATACAACTCCACCAGAGTTTATTTCCATTTCTCTGCCACAACAATCGTTTCCATTTTCCCTTGTTTCAAATTTACACAGTTGAAAAATAGTTCAAAGATGAGGAAAGGCATGCATAGCCCAGGAAATTCAGCAATCTTTTTTGCCCATGTCAGTCTTTCACATTTTTTACTGACAACTGTAATGTGCTTGCTTTTGCTGATACCTAACACTTTTATTAATTAAATGCTCAAGCTGGCACTCACTTGAAATAGTGAGAAAATTTCAAGGAAAGGTCCTCCAGTATTTCTTCTTATTGGCTTTTTTTAAAAAGGTGTTTTCTGTTTTGTTTTGTTTTGTTTTGTTTTATGAGGGAGGCAGGGAACAGGGGTGGTTTAAAATGCCAATGACCTTTGAACCTAAGGGCCTGTAGTAAGATTCCCTTGCCTCCTTTCTCTGGTTGGCAGCCCTCAAGTTTGCCCTTCTGAACTTGACCACTGCAAGCTCAGCCCCATAGGGTTGAGCCTCTGCCCCTAGAGCAGGCTTCAAACCCATCTGCCTGCATTGTCCTCCTCTGCCCTGACCACAGCAAACAGAACCACCCAACTGCTCCCTGCTCCCCACCCAAATCTTTTGAGCAACAGACCTACGGAAAACCAGGGCATCTTATGTAGGAAATGAAAAATGGTCCCATTCCACTTTCATCACACATTATTATTATAGTATGTGCCCTTAGTAGACCCCAGAGTTTGATGCCACTTTTAGAGAGACCTCTGAGTCACTTCTTGGAAGTTTGAAAATGCAGAGCTCTCTGAGCGATGGCTTTCAAAGACACTTAATTCCTCTAAACCTCGTGCCCTTATTCAACACTTATTAGGCCCTTACAGTACATGGAACACTATTCTAAATTCTAGGAATTCAGCATGAACAAAACAGATAAAACTCTGTCCTCATGGAGCTTACTTTCTAGTGGACAGTAGGTAAATTATAAATAATTTAAAAAAAATACCCAATGGTATGTCAGAAAAAAGCTAAGGAATAAACTAAAACAGAGAAAGGGAATTGGGGAGGGGCGTTGCAATTTTAAATGAAGTATTAAATATAAGCCTCATTGAAAGGGTAACAATTGCACAAAAATTTGAAGAAAGTGAGGGAGCTAAGCATGTGGGAAGGGAAACTGACAAAGATTATAGTCAGTGCAAAGGCTCTGAGGTGGGAACAAATGTCTTTTGACCTCCAAATCTCTCATTATTCTGCTATTCCACTTTCCTCTCCTTCATTCTCTGTTCTCCCTCTTGCCTTTGGCCAGCCCCTGATAGTCATGCTATCACTTATGTTATTGGTACATAGGGCTGCAATGTTTATTAATCTCTGCAGTAAAACATCCTTCTTCAAGGCCTTGTTACTTTTTTAAAAAGTTTTTGTGTTGTTTTAAATTACTCACTGTATTAGTCAGCCAAAGGTGTGCTGATGCAAAATACCAGAATTCGGTTGGTCTTTATAATGGGTGTTTATTTGGGGTAGAAGTCCACAATTACCAGGCCATAAAGCGTAAGTTTCTTCCCTCACCAAAGTCCATTGCCATGTGTTGCAGCAAGACAGCTGTCAGCATTTGCCAGGGTTCTGGCTGCTTGGGTTCCTCTCTTCCCGGGGCTGTTTCTCTCTCCAGGCCTCAAGGTCAGCTGTAGACTCTGAGGCTCTCTAGGCTTTGCTTCTCTCCACAAGGCCAGCTGTGAACTCTCAGGCAAATGGCTCATCTCTATCCCGGGGCCTTCTCTCCTTCCTCACCAGAACTCCAACATCAAAATTGCTTCAACCCTGTCCTTTGCCTTGTCTTTTATCTTCTATTCCCCCACCCACCAAGGAGTGGGGCTCAATGCCCTACTGACATGGCCAGGTTAATGCCCTAATCATAACTTAATCATAACCTAGATTAGCAGAGCAGTTTACAAGCATGATCCAATATCTATTTTTTGAATTCATAGTTACATCAAACTGCCAGACTGTAACATTCACATAGTACCTGAACATGTTCCTTCGAAAAAATACAGAATTATAGACTGCAATGTACCCTGCTCCTCAAATTCTACTCCTCTTCCCACAGTCATTATATAGACAAATACTTCCTTTATTTCCTTCATATTTTTTGGATTTTCTGTCTTGCTTGGGTAGACTCAATCTAAGTTGGAAAATAAATTTTTCTAAATTTGCTTCCAATACTTTTGTTGTTTTGATTTTTATATATGAATTGTTAATCCAACCAGAATTCACTTCAGTACATGGTGTGAGGAATAGCTCTAACCGACACTAAATGGCCCATTCTTTACCCACTTTTTGGAAATATCTCCTTTATAATAAAATTCCCACATACGTTATGGTCTTCATGTTAGGGATAATTTTACTAATTCGAAATCATACCACACTATTTTAATTATCATATATTCATCATATGTCTGGAAATCTGGGAGGGCAAGGCCTTCCTCATTAAGTATTAGAAGTAGCTTGTTAAGGATATTTGGTTTGACTAAGATTGCATCTAATCTTTAACATTAATTTGCAGAATAGCATTTTGACTCTTCCCATCAAAGTTCTTTCTTTTAGTACACGTTGGTTTATTCAGGTTATATAAGATATTTTGTGAAAGTTCTATCATTTCCTTCAAATGGATCTCATATATTTCTTGGTAGATTTATTCCTAAATATTTCAGAAACTTGATAGTTATTGTAAATGGACCTCTCTTATCTCCAAGTAAATTTTTTAATTGGCTATTCAGCAATAAAGGAAAATTACTGGCTTGTATTTGCCAATCTCATATGCAGCCACTTTTATTCCATCCAATAGTTTTAAAAGTTGATTATCATTGTTCTTCTGGGTATTCAATCAGATCATCTGCAAATGAGACATTTCGCTTTTGATTCTTCCTCAAACCTACTCAGACACTTAGCACTCACTTTAGATACCAAAATTGCCCTTGACAGTAACCAGGAAAAACAGAAAACTACTTATATACATTTACTGGTAGACTGGGGTCCGCAAAGTATGGTCCTCCCTGCTGCTCCAGGAGGACATTTTAAGCTCTCTGCTATGTCCTCCATCTGGCCCCACTTCTCTACACAGTGTTAAGCGGACAGCTGTTCTAGTCATTCCCAATGCATTTGTGAAACTTGAAAGCAAAAATCCAGTATTTAAACAATAGGGCTAGCAAGCTACTGGATTTTAATATGTAAACAAATTCCTGATGCAACAGTTGTTACTTTTCAGTCAAGGAAATATAGTCCTAGAACAAAAAAATGTTTAGCAAAAAGTGAAGGAAAAAATATAAGACAAAAGAAAAATATAGGCAACACTTTATTGTATAAAATATAGGGGAAATATTATTGCTGTATCATAGAAGACTGCCAAAAATGTAAAAATGTTAATTTCCAAGCTATTTAGTTCATAATTCATAAGAGAAGACATTATAAAACAGAATCTTCTGTACCAGTTCTCCATGGAAAACTGAAGATTACTCAGTGATGTAATTTGGTTTCTAAAACCCCATTTCCCAGATTCTTTTAAAAGAGTTATAAATGGTGGATTCAGAATGTTATAAAAAGTCTCAATTTTTTAATATTAAGTAAGTAAGTATTTACACTTTGAGAGGTATGGTTTAGTAGCAAGGTTAAAAAACATGAGTATATAACAGCTCATCCTCCAAAAGATGAAATACAGCTTCAAGACCATTACTTACTTGGGTGCCGGTGCCAAACCCCACCTAACATGAGCAGCATTGATTGCACATCAGTGGTGGAAAATGAACCATTGGTTTTTCTTCCTAGATGAGAGAAAAAAAGAATAATTGACCATTGCTCCACTGAGTTAATTCCAAGCTTGTAAAATCCATGAATTCTATAATTTTCATAATAAAAATGTTTGCCACATTTATTCAGAATGCTCTTCTAATTTAACACTGGGTAAATCTAGCAAAAAGGGGGAAGCAGTCATTTTTTTGGAACAAATATTTTGAAGCAACTGATCCTCATTTTGATTTTCATTATAATCTATTTACTCATTTAACTGAAAATTCCCTACAGGCTATTAGAGGGTCAATGTATCACCATGGAACAAGGAGAAATACCTTCTAGTTTGGCAAACTACCACTTGCCATGTCCATCCAGTCCACTGCCTATCTACCAAGGGATGTCCAAACTTGTGGCCATCCTCCTTCAGCATCTTCACACTGCCATTTGCCTCATGTACATATTCCAGGGGTCAGGTTACCATCCTCAGTGACAAGTGGTCTGCTTGGCTTCCATGCAGGCTCAGAACCCAGGACAGTCCAGACCAACTGCCACATGGCAGCTCTACAAAGAATTAGCTTCTCCTTCAACTGAACAACCTTGGATGAGCAGTTGATGCTCAACTGGGGAAGAGGCCTGCTGGACTGGGGCTTGATGGTTTAATGGATGAGGTCTGCAAGCCCACAACTGTCTCCCTGACTAAAGATATGAACAACTCTCTGAGGAGACTGGACTGTGCATCCCTGCTCCAGTCCTTTCTCACCCTAATTGTGCCCATTCTGGAAGATATGGGAGTGAGACATTGCAGGTTTAATATGCAGTGTAATGACCATTAGTGATGTTGAGCACATTTCATGCTCTTGCTTATGATGAACTCACTGCAGATAGTATGATTTATGGCTTATAAAAGAGGAGATGTGGTAGACAATTTGTCTCTTTAAGAGAACTCTGCATTCTTCTGATAATCCCAGCCTGCTCTCAGAGAGATTGCAAAGCCCCCAAGAGAAACACACAGCCTTGTTCTCAGAGATGTTTCATGTCCCTGCCTGAGAGTCTCCACATGACTTACAGAGAATCATGGCCCTCCACTGAAGAGGGGAATTACACCCCCAAATTCAGTGAACCCCCAAATCCCTCAGAGGATACCACAAATTAATGCATATCTAGGTCAGCCAGATCTCAATCATAGCCCTCCCTGTTATATAAATTAACCTATCCTAATCTCACCAGAGAGAAAGGTTTCACCACAATTTGTTATCACAAAACTTTGTACCCTTTTAGCTGAAATAATAGCAGTAGTGACATAGTGAATGAGAGCAATGCTAAATAGGAGGGAACACATCAAGGGCTCACCATGTAAAATGTGACAAAAAAGATAACCAATTCCATTCACTAATCTTATCACAGCCATTGGGATTCAATTGATCCGTCCAATTCTTTGTTGTGTCTTATTCAAACCACCTTCTGTGTGCAAAGAAAATAAAGTTACAAATATGCAAAGATAAGAATTATAATGAATTGTGGTGTAGTGAGCTGGAAATTGGATATATTGGTATGAAGTCATCATGTTTAATATTTAAATAGATGTAGGATTGACTAAGTAGGATGAAAGGATGGGAAGGCTGTGAGGCCCTGCAATCAGAGATGGTCTTAGTTTTCCACCTCCAGGTCACCAGAGTGCTGCTTCCTTTTCTGGTCTAGATCCTCATATGTGCCTCAAGAACCTACCTGGGGGTGGTGGTGGCAGCATCAGAGGGGCCTTGTCTAAATGGCAGTAGAGGAATCTTGTGTTTACAGAGCCTGGAACTGTCAGATGTGGGTGAGCCATTCCTCAACTTTTGTTTTTGCCCTGAGATCTCTTCTGAAGCCTTTTTACCCTCTATATTGCTCTGGGCTACCACAGAGTCTGAACAGATATAGCAGACCATGGCCTTCCTCTCTCACCTTCTTTGTGGACCTCTGCGGCAGCTGGGAGGGAGATGGGACTGGACCCCTTTCCCTCTTCACTGGTGGGAAACCTGGAGTGGATCCCTATGAGCTTGTCATGGAATTTCATTTGGTGCATGAGCTCAGGTGAGAGGTCTGGGAGCTCTGGATGGAGCAACTCTCTGAGCTCTTGGAATAGAGGTTTCTCTTCAGAGGCTCAGGCCTTGGCAGGAAGGAGGAGGGGCCTAAGTGTAGACTTCCACACCCAGTGTCATGAGGGCCCTTCTCTGATTGCCCATGTGTGGGCTGGTGGGAGGGACAAATCTTTGTCAGGTAATTGCCAATGAGGAGCAGGTGCATAGGGTAGGCCAATGTAGTACAAAGCCAGGATCCAGGACAATTGGGCCAAAGATAAATCCCACCCTGTTTGACCTGGGATGCAGCTTGGGAAAATGTGGGCTGAGAATCTGGGTGGGAGGAAAGGGCATGTATAAATACCTGCAGGTTACAGGCATATGAAAGACTGTAGCTTAGCTCCCCAGACCCTTTGGCCTTCTATATTTTGTGAAGCTGGAAGAAGGTGTTTGGCTCAAGGAAGAGAGGGTCTTACTTGGAGACACAGCCTCCCTTCCTCTGCTCAAGCCACAGTGCTGTAGGAATTCACATGGGACTGGGGCCCCCTGTACTGGCAGTGCAGAAAGGAGTATAGCATGGGCTCAGTCTTCCCAGCTCCTCCCCAAGGTGGCAGCCTAGGGGTCAGCACCTTTGAGTCCACTTGCCTTATCCCCATGCAGTTTGGGGTAAGCCACTCAGATCTAAAGAGAAGAAGCCACCCAGATCCTACTTTGGTTGAGGTGATTGGTGGGTGCAGGAAGGCTGGAAGACAACCCAGAAATCCTACTCCTAGGATTTTAGCCAAAAGTAATGAAAGTTTTGTTCACACAAAACAATGTATGCCAGTGTTTTAGCTGCTTATTCATATCTTCTAGGTAAAAGATGATTCAAGTTATCCAGTTCTTGCCTTTTTTGGAATTTTTAAAGAAGATTTATTTTATTTATTTATTTCTCTCCCCTCATTGTTTATTGTTTGCTCTCCCTTTCTGCTCTCTGTATCTGTTCATTGTGTGCTCATCTTCCTTTTAGAAGGCACCAGGAACCAAACTTGGGACCTCCCAGGTAGGAAGAAAGTACTCAACAGCTTGAGACACATCTGCTCCTTATCTATAATTCTTTTGATGTGCTGTTGAATTCAGTTTGCCAGTATTTTCTTGAGGATTTTTGCAAATATATACACAAAGGGTATTGCTCTGTAATTTTCTTTTCTGGTGGTATCTTTATCTGGCTTTGGTATGAAGGTGATGGGCTGATCTGATCTTTTTGGTAATATTTTTTTTTCTTCCACAAATATGCAAAGTTTTCATATTCTTTTCTCTGGTGCTGCATATGCTGGTGCAATCAAGCCCTTCTGCCCACTGTTTAGAAAGAAATTGCAACACAAGTCCATAGCCTAATTCTATTGATTGGCATCAGTCCATAAATTAGTTTAGAACAAAGGTTTTACCAGTGAGCTCTGTTTAGGCCTCAAGACATGATGAATCTGTACAGTCACACATGGAACTGAGGCAGACTGAACTAGAAGCCCAGTTATTGCCCATTGTTCATCTGCCATGTCACACTGTCACCCATGAATTCAGACAGCCTTTCCTGGAAGAATCTGGGATGAGACACCTGTACAGAATGGGAGGTTAGAGGCATGAAGGGGCCATGTGTGATGTAACTCTTGTCTTTTGTTAAAGAAAGATGCCACAAGAAGGTGCTTCAGATGCAGCCATGAGCCTGGTTCAATGGCTTCTACCAATGACCAAGCCCATTGAGGAGCAGAACAGCCCCAGGGCACAGGGAACCTGGGAGTGCATTCCTCAAAGCCTGGAATGTGAGCCCATTTGTAGGAAACCAACATTATTATGATTCTGAGACACATAATCCTTAGTAGGATTCATGGTGTAATGTGGCCAATATATTTTTTATGTGGACATAAATTTTTAAAAATCTGTAATGAATATTAAAAATTACTCTTTCTTATAAGATGTTCCTAAAATAGCATTTTTAAATGTAGGGTGGGCAATATTTAAAGACAATACTTGGGGACCTGTGATATATGCTAATGTTTTTGCTGATAATAGCAAAGCTATTTGCTGATAAATTTGTAGGCCCAATTAGATGTGATCCTGCATACACATATCTGGGAATATGAGGACTAGAAATAAAACCCCTTAATAACTAAGAATATATTCCCATTGCTAGCACCTAGTCCCTCTGAAAAAAGTTAAATCTAAATCTAAATAAAATGAAAATGAATAAAAATTATATTTCCCAAATAATAATCAAAACATGGAAAATTCATGACTTGAAGAAAAACAAGAAACTAAAATGAATAATTTTAAGTAAAAATATCTATAAATAAAGACATGTAAATATCATTCAGAAATGAAATAATTTTCAAATATATAACTAAAAATAACTTTAAAGGTAAATGATTCTTAAATAATGATTTAAAGGGAATAACTGTAGATTTTATTCCTTTCCAAAAGGAGAAATCAAATGGAGAATCAAAATAGAGAAAGACAGATACAATGAAATTATAGAGAAGGCTCATATGACAATGGGAAAAAAAACACAACCATGAAATCTCAGGAGGCAAGCGGCTCTATTTTTGAGCATTTCATGGAAATGACTGGAGATATTCTGTGAGGTTAGAAAAGCTTTTTTGAATCACACTACTTTCTACAAATTCAAGAAAACATACATCATATAAAAATTAGCAACAGAAATGTATTGATGTCAAATCCCATTCAAAGATACTATAGGAAAAATAAGGAATCTTACAGAATTACACCACTGCAAAGCATGAAAGTACTTCATCTTGATGTCCTTTATATACAGTGATGAACATTTCAAAACTGAGGTAAAGGCAATAAGTAATGAAAAGGATATGAAAAAGGGTGGGAGGAAGAGAGTAGATCAAACAGGGGATATTTAGTGATCAGTGGAAATGTTCTCCATTACCATAGAGTGATGGACCCAGGACATGGTAAATATCATCAAAATTTATAAAAGTGTATGGTCTAAAATGTAAACCATATTGTAAACCATTGACAGTGTTTAGTAGCTATGCTTCAGTATTTGTTTGTCAGTTATAACAATGCTACCATCCACATATTAAAAGGTATTAATATGGGGGAGAGGAAAGGGGGAGGATGTTGGGTATATGAGAGTCTCCTGTATCCTCTGTGTGACTTTGATGTGACCTAAAACTTCTATTTTATCTCTTACATTTAAACTTATCATTGTTATTTCATTTTCCTATTAATTTTATTCAGCTATTGTAATGGCTTCATCTTTGAAGAAACTTTGGATCACAAAAGGGTTACAACTGGAGTGGGGGAGGATCATTGGTGTGGGGTGTCAGGGATGGGGTATGCATTGGAGGAAGTTCACCTAAGCATAAATATAAGGTATATAAAAATGTTCAAATGTTCACAGGGCATTGTCACAGTGGATGGAGAATCACTCAATAAATGAGAGAATACTGAATTCCCATCCTGGTGAGCTCTGCCATATTCTCTAAGGGAGCAGCAACAGTCCCCCAAGTGCAGGGGCAGTGACTGGTGAAGGAGGATGATCCACTGATGGGTCCTTGATATTGATGACTAGCCTTATGAGTCTTTGCTCTTGAAATTGAACTTAGCCTATTGTTATGGGGTGCCTAAGTGTTGCCTCTTGAGAGCCTCCTTGTTGCTCAAATGTGGCCTCTCTCTAAGCCAAACTCAGCATATGAATGCATTACCTTCATCCCAGCATGGGACATGACTCCCAGGGATGAGCCTCACTGGTAATGAGGGATTGCTACCAAGCACCAACTGGCAATGTGACTGGAAAAAGACCTTGAGTAAAAGGGGGGAAAATAAAAACAAATGAGTTTATATTGTTAAGAGACTTCAAAATGAGTCAAGAGGTCATCTCAGTAGGATCTCATAGAATGCCAAAGTGGATATCATCCCAAGTAGTGGGGCTCCTGAGTGCTCTGGAGACACCCAGGTCAGGACAGATAGCTCCAGAGTTTAGTGCCTTGCCAATGGGTCCTACTTTGGAGTTTGTGCTCTTGAGAGTGACAGAGTTGGACTCAACTATGTCTTCCCTGCACATGGCTCATTTGTCCCTTTTACTCAAACCTATACTTGGTGCTGGAGTTTGTAGGTTACATCCAGATACTTGAGTCTTTCAGGAGTCCATGTATCATCTGGGCCCAGAACCTTGGTGGAGCAACAACTCCTAATCTACAACTCATTGGACTCACCTAGAACAGCTGGTGGGAATGATAGACAACAGCCATCCCAGGGAATAGAAAGAGTCTGCAGCTGCAGGCAGGATAATCCCATCCATCTTCCCCATGGGATATAAGCCCTATCTCAATTGGAGGTGGAGTGGACATCACCATTCCAGACTTCTCAGGATGGGGGAAACAGTTATGGACCAGAGTGGACTTACTGGTATTCTACTATAGACATATTGTGATTCAAGCAATGGAAGAAATTACAACATTGATGTGGAGCCAGTGGGTCCCCTGGGGGCAGGGAGAGGGAAAAGCAGTTGTAATATGGGGGCTTTTTTGTGATTTGTGAATTGACCTGAGTGACATTGCAATGACAAATATAGGTTATTTTATATCAACATATAACATGCAGAACTGTGTGATAGAGAGTATGGTCTACAATGTGAACTAGGGTCCATGCTTAAAGGCAAATCCCCAGGATGTGTTTATCAATTACAACTAACGTGCCACACTAATGAAGGATGTTTCTGTGGGAGGTTGTGGAAGGTGCAGGAGGTGGGGTGTATGGGAATCCCTATATTTTTTGTGTAATATGTATGTAATCTATGTATCTTTTAAAAAATTTTAAAAAGGGTTATGAAAAGACATCCAAAAATCAGAATTAGAAAACTCCAAAAATGAAGGTAAAAACTGGCAGGTTTTAGAGCAAAATGGAAAAATCACTTCAGAAATGAAATATAAACTAGGAAAAGCTCAGTGAGAGATAATGCCTTATGAGAAACAGAAGGTGAAAAAGAAGAAATTATTTTAAAATATTTGAAATAAAATTTATTAGAGATAAACTTATTAAAAGATTTGAGAAAAATGTCAAAAAGTAAAGGTCCAAAAAGGAAATACAATACATGAATTATCTGAGTGCCTGAATAAATCAAAGACAAGACACAAAGAAAATACAAAAATTAAAATTTATTTTTTTATCTGGAAATAAAAAGACATGATTTGAAACCTAATATTAAAGAGAACACTGAGCATTGACTCAAAATGACTCATGTCAAGGCATATTCTAGTAAAAATTACTGGGTTTTAAAGAAAAAGAAAAATTCTTTGAATGTCTAAAGATCATCATCCTTTTTTGCAGTGATAATTTGTGCCAGAGGAAAATGGAGCAACATGTTTAAGATATTCAAGGAAAGAAATGTGAACCATGAATTTTATGCTCAGTGAAAACTGACTTTCAGGTCTCAAAGGCACTGATATTCAAGTCCTCATGTGAGAGCTCAAGAAATATCTCTCCAAGGTCCCTCCAGAGAAATGAACCAAATTAGCCAGCAGCATGCCTAGAAAGACATTGACACAAGTACATATTGTGAGATCTAAATTTGTGTTTACTTTGTTCAGGTAAGACTAAATGAGTGTTCTACAAGAGAGGAAGTGATGGCCTTATGATAATTTATTAAGTTCTTTGTTTAAAATCCTTTTCTATATATGCACTTTGGTTTTTAGAAAAAATATTTTTAAAATGACTAGTAAATAAATATTGTTTATTGTAAAATCACCAACATTAATTATAAACATATCTCTAAAACTGATACTAAATCTATGCTAAACACAAATTAAATAACTGGTTCCAAATCAGCTTACTGCAAGAGGTATATTCATCAAGAAGCAATAAGGAGTGTCTCCAGAGACTCAGGAACTGTCTGGGTCTTGCACACCCACCAAGCAAGCCCCACATCACCAATCTCTGTGCCACCTTCCTAGTGACTCCAAGAGCTATGTTTATGTTGCAAGTGCTGATATTGACAACATCAAAGGTTAAGGCACACAGGCCTCAGCTTGAGCCTCAGAGGTCTGGAGCTTGCAGTGTTGGGAGCCCTAAATTAGACATGACACCAAAGAACAAGACACTCCTTACAAATACCTTTCATATTTTTGAAACATTTGCAACAAATTATGAAAGAGCATCATCAAAGTATTACTACTAACAATAGTACATATCTTAAATTGGTGTACTTTTCCCCCAACCCACCCTAATTTTTTTTCAATTTTTTAAAAATTTATTGACGTATACCACTAAAACATACATAAAAAATAAGTGTATAGTAACAGTTGTGAACTTCCAAAATAAACATACATAACATTATACAGGGCTCTCATTCCTCACCCTACTACCAATACCTTGCATTGTTGTGAAACATTTTTTACTAAAGATTAAAGAGTATCCTCAAAATATTACTACTAACCAAAGTATTATCCCCCAACCCATCCTATTATTATTTTTACATATATTTTATGACAGAAGTTGTAAACTTACAAAACAATCATACACATGATTGTGTATGATTCCCATACAACACCCCTCTATCAACACACCATACTATGGTAGAATATTAGTTACAGATTATGAGATAATATCATCAGACTATTACCACCAACCATGGTCTATCATGTACATTTGGGATAATTTTACCATACTACCCCATTATCAGCACAGTACATCTTTGGCATAGATGCATGAATATTACATTTTTACTTTTAACCACATCCCATATGTCACTCCAGTTGTATTTTTCCCATGCTTCTCCACATTCCCACCTCCCTGCAATAGTGATGTACATCTCCTCTAGTTCACAAAGAACACTCTTGCATCTGTACCATCAACCACAATTCTCATCCACCTCTGGGTTTACTGTGTTATTCAGTCCCTAGATTATTCTCTAGCTTTCTGTCAATTGGCATTTACATCCCTAGACTACCCTTTTCAGTCACATTCCCATTTAAAAAATAGCTGTTACTACAATATTTTACCATCCTCTCTATACATTTCCATACTTTTACTGTAAAGTTAATTAAAACTTCTCTATATATTAAACATCAGTAGTCCATCTCAGTCCTCCTCTTACCTCCTTTAAGAATACACTACCTACCACCAAGTCTTGAAGATATTTTCTTAAGTTTTCTTTTAGAAGTTTTATGGTTCTTTTATATTTAGTTTTTTTTATCAATTTTGAGTTAATTTTTGTATAAGGTGTGAGATATGGATCCTCTTTCCTTTTTTTTTGGTTATGGATATCCAGTTGTTCAAAACCATTTGTTGTATGGACTGTTCTGTCCTAGATGGGTGGGTTTGACAAGCTAATAAAAAATCACTTGACCATAGTTGTGAACGTCTGTTTCTGAATCATCAACTTGGTTCCATTGGTCTATGTGTCTGTCTTTTTGCCAGGACTATGCTGTTTTTTACCACTGTAGCTAGGTAATATTATTTAAAGTCTAGAAGTGGGAGTTCTCCAACTTCACTTTTCTTTTTAAGATATTTCTGGCTATTCAGGACCCCTTTCCCTTCCAAATAAATTTGATACTCATGTTTCAATTTATTTTTATTATGCTTGTGGAATTTTTATCAGGATTGCATTGACTCTGTATATCAATTTGAGCAGAATTGACGTCTTAATGATATTTAGTCTTCCAATCCATGAACATGGAATATTATTCCAATTATTTAGGTCTTTGTAAAATTTCTTTTAACAATGAGTTGTAGTTTTCTGAATACAAGTACTTTACATCATTGCTTAATTATATTACAAAATATTTGGGTTTTATCTGTCATATCTTTTGACACTTTTAGTTACTTTTATTGATATATTCTTCATTTCTAGACTCTTTCAGGACTCTCTTTCCTGTCTTTTCTTTTAAGGCTGTAGTATTCATTTAGTATTTCCTGCAAAGCCAGTCTGAGGGTTACAAACTCTCTCAGTTTCTGTTTATCTGTGAATATTCTAAATTCATATTCATTTTTAAAAGACAGTCTTGCCAGATATAAGATTCTTGGCTGGAAGTTTTTCTTTTGCAATATCTTAAACATATCATAACATTGTCTTCTTGTTTCCATGGTTTCTGATGAAAAATCATCACTAAATCTTATTGGGTATCCCTTGTATGTTATGCATTGCTTTTCTCTTTCTGCTTTCAAAGACAAAGAGAATTCTCTCTTTGTCTTTGGCATTTGACATTCTGATTATTATGTGTCTTGCAGTTGGTCTATTCAGATTTATTTGGATGGGAGTACATTGTGTTTCTTGGACATGGATATCTATGTCCTTCAATAAGATTGGGAAATTTTTGACCATTATTTCTTCAAATATTCATTCTGCCCCTTTTCCCTTTTCTTCTTCTGGGACAGCCATGACATGTATGTTTTTATATCTCTTGCTTTCGTTTAGTTCCCTGAGACCTTGTTCAATTTTTTCCATTCTTTTCTTCATCTGCTCTTTTGTATATTCACTTTCAAAGGCCATTTTTTCAAGCTCACCAATCCTTTCTTCTGCCTTCTTATATCTGCTATTATATGATTCCAGTGTATTTTTAATTTCATTTATTGCACCTTTCATTCCCATAAGATCTGCTATTTTTTATGTATGCTTTCAAATTCTTTGTGCTCATCCAATGTCATCTTAATATCCTTAATCTCTTTAGCCATCTCATTGAGTTTATTAAGGAGATTTAAATGAACATCTATGATTAGTCACCTCAATTCCTTTATGTATTCTGGAGGCTTATCTTTTTCCTTTAACTGGGCCTTATCTTCCTGTTTCTTGGTGTGGATTGTAATTTTTTGGTGATGTCTTGGCATCTGGCTTTCTAGATGGATTCTGGGTGCAGTTTCTCTCTTTAGTTTAGGACTTTCTTGCCCTTTCTCCCTTGCTGTTTGTGTAGTAGGAGCCAAGGATGTAGTTGGTGCTATAAGCTGCCAACTTAGCTTGAAGGAGACTCAAGCTGCCCTCATTTCCCCAGGGACCAATGAAGCTTCTCCAAACTTTCTCCTTTGTCAGGAATAGGGAGAGAGCCACAGCTGTGTGGAACAATCCAAGTCATGCAGGCCTAGATTGTAGTTGTTCAGAGATACTGATGAAGCTTAATGTCCCTTTTCCCCTGCCTGGGGTTGGGATGGAACTGCAGGTGTGGACAGCAATGTGTCCATTAAATATATTTACTTATTTAATCTTCACAAAACCCTAAATCTACAAGTGAGGAAACTGAGGCACAGAGTGCCAAGTAATACAAAGTCTCACTGCTGGAAAGTGGTAGAACTAACAACTGGTCCCAATCTGTCTGGCTCCAGGGTCTGTGCTATACTTCTCTAGAATAGACTATATATCGCCAAGACCAGATCCAGTATGTACAATGGTTTGAGTCTAACAACAACATAGTGATATATAGTAATTTAGTGAAGAAAATGGGTTAAAACACAAATAAAATTACTCCTTTAATAATAATATACCTATCTTCCCTCTTTCTACCCTCAGACTCTCTAGTGGCCACTACCTGTATAGCAATGATAAAAATTCTTCCATTGCTAAAATAATAATGAGTCTATTTGATTCCATAGTTGCTTTCCCACCCTTATGTTTGTTCATGCTTCAATCTTGAGGATTTTGGGGTGGTGATTCAGGCCACTATACATTTTGTCAAAACTTATAAAATTGTGCAGGGCAAAGTGTAACCTATAACGTAAACTAAAGTCCTGATTAGTACAACACTTTCACATGTGTTCATAAATTGTAAAAAATCTACCACACTAATGAAAGATGTCAATGTTTGAAAGTGTGTAGGGGGTGGGGTATATGGGAATCCCCTATGTTTTTGATGTAACATTTATGTATTCTAAAGCTTCTATAAAAATAAAAATTAAAAAAACATTTTAAGTTTCATTATCAGTTGTCTCTAGTGTTTGCTTGCTACTATTAAGCTGGGTAAAAACATCTCAGACAGAGTAGAGGAATTCACCAGTGCCATCACTGAACAAGCTGCAAATTTATCCTTTGCTGACAGCAGGAAGACACATAAAATCAACTCAGGAAAATAAGTTTAAGTATTCAGAGAAGGAGTACTCATATCCATTTGTTATGCATTCAAGGGTCTCACACCCTTTTAAAATAATTTAACTCCTAACCCAGTTTCTGATTAGTGTGAAAACAGGGAACCACCCAAGTGAAATATCCCTTCAAAGCACTGTTGAAAATATATTAAACAGGGATATCCCAAATCCCTGTTCTCAAATGTTAAAAAGAATTTCTATTAGCATATAGAGAGAATATCCTTAGATATAGTATGTTTTACTGAGGCTTTGTTTTCCGCTTTTTAATAGTATCTTCAATTTATTCTGAGAGCTTTCCTTTATATTCATTTGGTTCTACTGCTTTTAACTTCTTTTGATACTCCAGTGGTAAACCATTTTCTTTTGCACCTATGCAAATGACCTTTTTATACTGTGGTGATGGGGAGCACTCACATAATTTTTCATCCAACTTTGACAGGTTATTTCTTTTCCTTCTTGAGTGTGAACAATAACTTCTTTTGGATCATATGTTCCATTTACAACCCCTTCTTGCTTATCCAGAGAACATAAATTGCTTTTGTTCATTTTCCATACTGCTCCCCACACTCCAGGACTTTGAAATATGGTAGCTATTCCTCCATGTTAAGGATCATCTCTTTTGCCTTGAGAATTTCCAAAGTCAAGCATAAAATCCTGGAGGCAGGCCACACTGAAGAACATAGCTGAAGGGTTTCAGAGGTAGATCCTCTTCATCAGCAGGTTGCTGCCATAGGTGAAGTACAGAAAACTCTCCTCATCCCTTCCCTGGCAATTCCCACAGCCTAGCCCACCATGTTCCAGCAGATGCTTTCACAGCCCCAAGATCAAGAGCAGGTGAAAAGCAGACTGGCCTTGTCTAGGCCTTTTAATGCAAAAACAAACAACATGATTCTGTGATAATATAATCATAAAATTTCACTTTAGTGTATTCTAACATGAAAATATTACAGAAGACACTGCCTTTTAAAAGGTAATAAGTATTATTTTTATTTCATTTCATTATGCTGTATCCCTCATCATTTTCTTGGGACATCTGAAGCAGGGGAGAACTGGGCCACCCACCGTGTTCATTACACTCAGTGCTTTACTGGGGAAGCTCCTTGCTGACGTTAAGGGGGTGGGGAGGGCAGTTGGGTCTTGGAGGGCTGGATGTTGAACAAATCCAAGGATACTTTTCAAAAAGACAGCAAAGCGAATGGCACTCCCTGCAGTCTTTTTCAATTCTCTGTATAAATCTAATAGATTTTTTGGTCACTCAGTAAATGGGCCAGACTAACATCGCCAAATTAGGAATAGGGTGTTTCCAAACTCCATAAAGTCCATCTTGGCATTGCATCACTGATTTGATTGTAGGCAGAACCAGAAGCAAGAGCTTATCCTTTCCCTTAGAAAGGACATCTCAATATTTCCAAAAAAACTGGATGTCTAGAAATATCACTGAGGTTGACGGACATTGAATTTTTTTTTGACTAATCTCTTACTGTCTGAAAAGCAAATGCCTTACCAATAAGTCTAGAGTCATATTTGCTTCATATTCACTAGTTCCAATCAGCATGATATCATCAATATAATGAAGCAGTGTGATGTCTTATGGGGTGGATGATGAAGCTCCCTGCAGACTATATTATGATATAGGGCTGGAGAGTTGATATTCCCCTGAAATAAGAGAGGGAAGGTATGTTACTGGCCTTGCCAGCTGAAAGAAAACTGCTTCTAATTGGTCTTTTTAAAAATACCAATTTAAAATAAGCATTAAATGGAGATGCTTAAAAGAATGGAAATGTAAATTATTTAATCAACCTTTTGTACCCTGGAATTGAAATTGCTTAAACTGAAAAAATAATTAATACAACACCATTTTGTAAAAGTTCATGACATAAACTATAAACAGACAGCTTCCATTTTGAAATCCAAACATTCTTTCCAGCCATGTACATGAAGAAGCTATACCTGGCTTCAACTGTTCCCTGCTTGAATCCATCTTAAGTCTTTAAAACAACAAAAAATCTTAATTTCCTGTGTGCATACACAGGATAGTGGAAATATTTTCATATCCCTAAGGCAGTTTTCAAAGGCCATATCAGGCACACAATCATTGTGCCTATCTACATTTCTCATTGGTGAACTTATTAAGCACCCTAAATGTTATTACAATATGCTACATTCTGTAGTGCATAAATAAGCAAAATCCACTTTCACAGCCAATTCTTCCATAGATAGATAAAAATTTTTGTATAGTACTAAGTGCCATCAACAATCACAAGCGTGATATACTTTCAAAAAAGGAAAAATAGAGAAGAATCTTTCATTTCATAAACTAAAATACTCAAAAAGCAAAATACTCAAGGCTCCAAACATTTATACGTCCTTGGACATATTGTATATTGAAGTAAACCATGGTCACAATTCTAAACTTTTGGGAGGGCCAACTCAAACTATCTATTTTAGTATCAAGTTCCTCTAATATTTATATACCATGTATAAATTTGGTTCACAAACTGCTATTCATTCATTCAGAAATCTGTAGTGAAGTAATATACAACTATTATCTCTTCTTTAAAAAATCAGGCACAGAGGGCGAGGCAGGGAGTGCAGGCACGGTGGCCCCAGGCCTCCCTCCTCTCTCTCTCCAGGTCCCTCCTGCTCACTCTCAACTCAGCCCAAGCAGTCCCCGTGCCCTCGCGGGCGTGGGGTGCAGGGGGCGCTGTGGCCAGCGGCGCTGGGGGCTTTGCCAAGGATCCCCGCCTGCAGCGCCTCTGTCGCCCCCACCACAACCTTGCACCCTCCGCTGGCTCTGCCATGCTCCTTCGGGACCAGGTGGCTGCTGCAGCCTGGGAGCCCAATGAGGAGCGGCAAGCGCTGGACCAGGCAGCAGTGGCGGCCACAGCCCCTTCAGGAGTGGGAGGCTCCGCTACAGCGCCTGGGGCCGGTGGAGGAGGCTGTGGGCTCAGGGACAACCCCCACGGCCATGCTGATGTGGCAGCAGCCACTGCTCCAGCAATCCTATGAAGGCTTACTGCAGATATTCTTATTCCCATTTTGGAGGAGGAAAAGACAGGATCAAACTGAACTTACTGAATCGGCAGGACTGGCTCGTGGTGCATCATGAGTAAAAACCAAGAAGTCTGTTCCTTAGTACGCGTGTAAGGGGGGAAAGTGTTAAACAAGTCTTTTGAGTGGTGTTTCCTCACCGATGGAGAATTACTTCCAAGCAGCCCCTTACAACCTGGACAAGGTGTTAGATGCATGTCAGTAAAACGAAGATGAAACAGTTTCTTCTACTCTTTTGGACACAAAGTGGAATAAGACTCTTCTCACCTACTGTCATTTAATCCTGCACTGGCCAGGGTGAGTAAACCTGCAGTTTCTGAGTCACACCCACAACTGAAAGTCTTCTCCCTGGCTCATTCAGCTCCTCTGACCAAAGAGGAAGAGGACCATTATGTGAATGGACACGATGCTAGTCTAAATCCAGAGACTGCCACCATATGGATTGATGAAAATTCTGTTGCAGAAGATCAATTAAGAAAAACTGTAATTGGGATGATCAGTGTAATGCAGTTGAAGTGGGAAAGAAAAATGTGGAAATCTAGTTTGTCTGCCAGATGAGAAATTGTTCTTGTAGCCCCATCATGCATAACTGATAAAAAGACATTAGAAAGTGATTTGTAGGATTATAACAATTTTAATAGTCAGTCTCTCGTGTATGCTTTTAGCCCATCACTCAATAACAAAAACAGACAGATCAATTTAGTTTTAGTATAAATGGGTCCACTGAAAAAGATAAAATCTTAGAAAAACAAATGGTTCCTTTGTACAGACAAAATACGGAGGAGATGCTGTTGATCATCTCTGCAGTGCTCCATCTGATAGGTTAGCCAGTGCCTGTTCCCTTTCACAGTTAAAGGATGATGAGAATACAGATGGAGGTGTTGTATATCAATGTATTGTATCATGTCTATGATTACAAATATAACAATTGATTCCTTGAACTCATCCCAGGGAACAGATGAAGGTCCTGCTGTTAAAAAGCAAAAGAACTATACATGTTGTCATGATGTCCAGATGGAATAATGTGTGCAGCAGCATGAAGAAATGAATTCCTGAAGCCTATGACATGATGGATGAACCTGGAGGACCTAATGCAGAGTGAAGCAAGCCAGACCGAAAGGACAAATCCTGTACAATTGTGCTATTATGAACCAAATATATTGTCTAAACTTATGGAGTTAATAATTAGAATATACTTCACCAGAAAATAGAATGAGATTAGAGATAGGAAAGCTGAGGGTTAATCTGTGCAGAATTGGTTAAAAGGTTGTTTTTAAATCTCTGGAAATCAATGGAAATTGTAAGAGCACCTCATGGTACTTGTGACTAGCAGAACTATTATATGGATATGGCAGTGGTTGAAAGGGAAAGTCTAAGGACATGTATAATAGCAGAAGGAAAGCTAAAAAATGTGCCATGGGACTGTATCACATAGTGAAGCCCAATGTAAAATATGAATATGGGTGATATTGCATACATAAGTCTGTTTTTACAAAATGTGATTACAAATAAGCTAGGGAGAAGGAAACAATAGCAGTTATGTACAGCAGGGGAAGCATAGAGAGATTGAGAGGTGATAACTTGTTTTGTTTTTGTTTATTATTATTATTACTGGAATAATAAAATACTCTAAAAATGATAGAAGTAATGAATGCATAACAATGTGATTATACTGAATATACCATTGATTGTACACTATGAATGGATTTATGCTTTATTAATTTTTATCAATAAAATTGATTCATTAAAAAAATACAGATCCAACAAGTGTTTGATTTACATGCTATATAAAGAGATCATGCAACTGAAAAATAAAAGACCAAGGAATTCAATGAAAAATGGGCAAAAAACTTAGATGTTTTTCCAAAGAGGAAATACAAATGGTGAAAAAGCATATGAAAAAATGTTCAGTAACACTAGCTATTAGAGATATGCAAAACAAAGCTACAATGAAATATCATCTCACACTTCATAGAATATCCATTATTTATTAAAAAAAGAAACAGAAAACAAAAAGTGTTGGAGAGGATGTGGAGAAAAAGGAACACTCCTTTACTGTTGCTGGGAGTATAGAATGGAGCACCCGCTGTGGAAGACAGTTCCGTGGTTCCTCAGGAAGTTTAATATAGAAGTGCCCTATGACCTGGCAATCTCTCTACTAGAAATATATCAGAAAGAACTGAAAAGAGGGACATGAACAGATATTTGCACACAGAGGTTCATAGTGGCATCATTCACACTTGCCAAAAGTTGGAAACAACCCAAGAGTTCATCAAGCAAAGAATGGATAAACAAAATGTGGTTTATACATATGATGGAATACTATGCTGCTGTTTTAGGAAAATGAAGCTGGGACACATAAGAAATCATGGATGAACCTTGAGAATATTAGGCTCAGTGAAATAAACCAGACACAAAAGAACAAATATTATATGTTCTCACCAATATCAACTAATATGAATAAACACAGAGTGTTTAAACTTAGAGTTTGGTTACTAGGAAATAGAATGAGGGCTGAGAAGGGATACTGATGCTTTATATATTTAGAAATTTTAATTTTTTGACTGTAAATGTGTGGAAATGGATAGAGTTCATGGTAACATAGTGAATATAATTAACATGGCTGGATAATAAATAGGATTGTGGCTGAAAGTGGTAGTCTAAGGATGTAAATGTCAATTTATGTACTACTTGTGTCTATGAATTTATATATTCTAGGCATTCCACATAAGAGAAATCATACATTTTTCCCTCTGAATTCAGACTGTTCAAATAAAAAAAAACACATTTCAATGTTCATCCTTGTTATAGCATGAGTTTTCCATTTGACCAGGTAAATGATATTCCATTGTGTGTATCCATTTGTTTATCCATTCATCTGTTGATGGAAATTTGGATAACCAAAAATTTTGGCTATTGTGAATAATGTTGCTGTGAACTTTGGTGTACAAATATATATTTGAATCCTTGTTTTTTATATATTAGGGTTTATACCTTGTAGTGGAATTATAGGTTCATGTGATAATTTTTATTTAATAATTTGAAGACCTGCAGGTCAGTATTTTAAAGAGGTTTTGTCATTTAACATTTCTACCAGCATTGCAGTATGGTTCCTATTGCTCCACATCTTCTCCTATACTTGTTGCTATCCTATTTTTTATTATAGCCCATCTAGTAGATATGAAATGGTATTGCACTGTCATTTTGATTTATTTTTCCATGATGACAAATAATGCCACACTATTTTTCACTTACTTATTAACCATTTCTTTGTCTTTGTGTCATTTATGTTGAGATGTAGGTAATTAACATATTCTAGATACAGTCCTTTATTAGATGTATGATTTATGAATCTTTTCTCCCATTCAATTGGTTCTATCTTTACACTCTTAATGCTGATTCCCTTAAATCAGTAGTTATTAATTTTGATAAAGTCAAATTTAACTATTGGTAAATTTGATAGTGTCTCCCAGGAGCCAGATTGCTTCTGGATTGCAAGCTTTCCCACAAGAATCAGGGGAAAATGAGCAAAACAAACAAACAAACAAAAAGAAACCCACCAGCACAAAACATGCAAAGCAAATAAAACTCCACTCCCTAAGTGTGCTTGGTGCTGGGACAGCATCCATTGTTGAAATTTACCCACAGCAACCTCTCTAGCTCCACTACAGAACAAAGCATTAAACTCCATGTGGAAAGCAAACAAAACCAGGATTCTATGGCACTGTGGGGATCCAATAGAAAGAGGGAAAGAGCAGAGTCCTTCATGGAAAAGTATGTCCAGAACCACCTCCTCTCTCCTCACTGAGGAATGAAAGCCTTAACATGGAGATGAAGGAATTTGAAGTAGGCAGTTGAACACACGGGTGAAAAATCAATGCAGCTTGGGAGGAAACAACTGGTAAAAAGATTCTGTATCCTAGGGAGGGGCAGAAATACACGACAGACCAATTGCTGCATTAGGAAATGAGACAAATGTAACTAGGGCAGTATTCACAATACTGTTCACTTTCTAATATCCCTACCTCTCCCCAGGACACTTAGATCTGAGATTACAACCGGTAAAGAGCCAAGTATGCTTCAGGTGATAATTGTGATCAGAAAGGGTGTGCTTGTCCTTGGCCTGGAACCTATAGATACACTTGGGACTAAACAACCCAATACAGGAAGACTCATTCCTGAGATGCAAGATGCACTATGAGAAGCTGTTTCCCATGAGGAGATGCAGGGCAGGGTGGAGGCAGTAGGAGCCATGCTCAGCTTCCCAGGATGTGCTGGAATATGAGGTCCAAGCACACATCTGAGTAGATCTGTGTTCCTGTGAGTTCTATCAGGTGAGTTCTGCCTTCAGAAGCCTGTGGGTGTGCAGGGAAGATTAGGGATGTGACATGTTTCTGATGATGACCTTACCTGTATCACATATAACATATAATGTTAAAATAATATGTATGTATATTTGTGTTTATACACAGAGGAAATGACATTAGAAAACAGTTCTGAGATTGAGTCTTGCATTCATTATAGAACAGCTTAGAAATGATGCAAAGTCTCTTCTCTGTGGGCTACATGTGGAGCAAGAAGCGGGAATCCTGGGCAAAGCCAGGAAACTCCTCCCTAGGCCATCTCTGTACCTGCTACTATGGTTGGCCACTGAGCATCCCCTGGTGGTTGCTAACACCCTCTGCAGCCCAGCCCCCTCCTGTGCCCTGAGGAGAGGTTTTATCTGGGCTTACCCTGACTTCCTCTCACTGTGTCTCTTGCACAGTAATACATGGCTGTGTCCTCAGCTCTCAGGCTGCTCAGCTTTAAATAAACTTCATTTTTGGAAGTGTCCCTGGTGATGCTGAGTCGGGACTGAAGAGTTGGGTTGTAGTTTGTTCTTCCACTATTCCATATGTTCCCCAACCACTCCAGCCCTTTTCCTGGAGCCTAGTGCACTCAGTCCATATGAATGCTGGTTAAAGAGAATCCAGAGACAGTGCAGGTGAGGGACAGGGTCTAGGAGGGCTTCACAAGGCCAGGTCCTGACTCCTGCAGCTGCACCTGGGACAGGACACCTGAAGATAAGGAGAACTACAGTGAGTCATGGGCTCAGATGCATCATCTCCATTATCTTCATGTCTGAATCCTGAGCCACTCACATCTGGGAGTCACCACCAGAAAGAGGAAGAACCACAAGGCATTCATGTTCTTGTGGATGAGGACTATGGTGCCCATAATATGTGTTTCCTGACAAAAAGGACCCTAAATTTAAGTAAATCTGTGCTGTTGTTTCATCTGACTGCCCATCGGGCAATTTGCATCTGGGAGGTAACTCTATGCAAAATGAAAGGGGATGAGGCGAGGTCCTTGTCTTAGGGGCACCTTGGGAGAAGAATGCTGCTTGAGTTCATTGAGAACACAATCCTCTCCCTGGGGTGCCCCATACTGAGCACTGTTTCCTCTACTTCCAGACAGGAACTGCATTGAATGAGCTTGTCAGGGATTCAGATGCAGCCAACCCACAAGGATGGTTTTGGAAATGCCATCATCATGCCACTATCCCAAGCATAGTATATATGGATGTGTGTGTGTGTATATACACATATAGAATATATAGTATGTATATTCCCTGACAATGTTGGCTCTAATGGATTCTGGTTGATTTTTGAAATATCAATGTGGGTAGGGTTTTTGGTGCCACTTTTTCTGTTTTCCTGTTGCCATTACTCGGTAGTAACATCATGATTGTAATTTTATTAAGTTGTCAGTGCTGTAAGAAATTTTCATTGCTGCTGTTAGTAGTAATATCCTCCATGGGAGTCAGAGAGGACCTGTGTGTGATCTCACCTTAGACACCATAATTGTCCAGGGAATACCTCCTTGGTCCTGCCCCTGACTTGTCACACCTGTGCAACTGAGGAAGGTCAACCCTACTCATCCTCAGTCTCCTTACCTGAGCATTTAGAGATGCTTTGAATATATGTTTCTACTTCATCATATTGAAGAGGGACCTTGAATATAACATATTGCAAACTAGCAATGTAATAATATCAGTTTCAGATTTAATAATAAATATGGTAAAACCTTCATCCCTAGCTGTGTTCCATAGGAGTGAGGCAGCAACATCAGGTCTTAGCCTGGACACTAAAGTCACCAGTGATTATGGCAGGATTTGGGGATTAAGGGGAACATCAAACAGCATGTTCCAAGGTTAGGATCTGGTGCATGAGACATTTGGAAAGTCCTTGAGTGGAAGTGCTGTGAGGGGAAGTACAGGGAGGAAAATCAAATTTACATATGCAATAAATTATGTCACTATGAGAACACTGTGCTGAAGGACAAAGTGCCTTTTTCATTGAAGACATGTCCACATCTCTGTGTTTTCTGGTTTCATTGTGACATTGGCATTTGGTTAAATCAGTTCATTTGAATGAACTTCTATGCATACTCTTTGTTTCACTTAACTTTATAGGTTTTATTCAACAATGGGATTGCCCAAATAGAGGTGATTTAATAAAATTCCACCGAACTTATATGTGAAAGAAAAAAGGAGAGGCAAGAACAGCCCTACCTGAGCCTTCACATAAAGCCGAGAAGAGAAGTCATGAAAAGAAAGCACAGATGCTGATGGAAAGCTCCCTTATCCTTCCACTCCACCTGCCCCTCAACCTGGCCTTGGGCATTGGTAATTCTAGGTCTCTCCTCACCTGTTCCTGGTCCTGGACCAATGAGTCCATGGTCCTAAGTGACTCCTGATCCTGCCTGCACATCTGCCCCTAAATCAGACCCCTCAGCTAAGTGTTTAGATGCCCAGGGGTCAGTCCTGCTGGCCCTACAGGTAGCTGAGGGCCTGGACTCCTTCTGACTTCACTGCACTGTGCGTCCCACTGTCTGGTCCTGAGCATTCATGTTGTTGGTTGTAAGTGGCAACTGAAACTGTCCTTGGTAGGCAGCCTGGACATGGATGGCTGAGCTACAGTTATTTTCAGTATGGCTGTTGTAGCTGGTCAGCTCTGCGGCTACCTGCCAGACCCCTGTGGGTTCCAACACAGCCCATGGGCATCAAAACTGCTCACTCTGCTCTCAGCTACTGGACTCTCCATGTGTCCTCGGGGACAATCACTGGTCAGAACAACTGTTCACTGGGAGATAAGGGGAAATGGGGACCATTAAAGAAACCTCCTATAAAGAGCACACCCTTCCTGTCCTTTGTTCTCAAATGATCCTGGATCTGTGGGATCCTGAGCATCCCCTGGAGGCCAGTCTACATGGAAAATTTCAATCTTGGCTCACACTGCCTTCCCCTCACTGTGTGCCTCAGACAATAATATATGGCTGTGTCCTCACCTCACAAACAGTCCATTTGCCGACAGTGTGCTAATCACCATCACAAGCTATATCTTATGGGCACAGGTAAGTATTCTAGAAATTGGGAAGGGAATAAATTCTACCACCAAATTCTCTCACTACCTCCTATGTCTTCCCTCAGGAATAAAATTTTATCTCTGAGGAAAAGCACCAAAACAAGTAGCAGAGGATAATGGTGGAAGGAAAATCTTTACAACTGTGGGAGAGAAGACAGGAAAAATAACACTCTACCATCATTGGTAGTAACTCATTTTAGCACCAGAACTCCCTCTGTGGAGAAGGAAAAGGGACACATAGATTGTCACAACTCAGACTTAGATTCACAAGGCAAGCTTAAAAAAAAAATAGGGCTCAGTCATGAGATCAGAAAATGCTCTTCCACTTAGCCCAGCCTCCTCCACCAAAAAGACAACCATTAAGAAACAAGAGGGGAGATCAAGATGGCATCAGTTTAGGAGGGCACTCACTAACTAGCTCTCTGAGGATGGCTGATTGGGGGCGGGGTCCTGCCCAGAGGGGTCTGTGCTGTGGGCACACAGAGCAAGAAGCTTGGGACATCTATCTGGAGGCAGCTGGATGGCATTGATTGCTCGGCAGAGATTCCTGAGTTTTAACCCTGCCTGTGGAGGTTAACACAGATGGCTGAGCCCCACCCTGGGGGAAAGAGGTTGGTTTGAACTGTGACTTCTGAGGCAGCTAAGTGAGAGGAAGCGATCTCTGAGAGCAGGAGGATTCTGGTGGTGGGCTGAGAGGGTTTTGCTTTCTGTGGATTTTGCTGCCTGGAACCCCTTGCAGCCTAGGGGAGCAAAATAACTGGCTTGAAGCAGGACCAGGCTGAGGGGAGTGGTGAATCTACTGAGGAAGTTGACTTACCCAGCTGCCCAGGGATATGCCCCATCCCCTGCCGGCAATCCGGTGAGAGGGAGCATTCTCCAAGAGTGGGAAGGCTCTGAAAGAAGGTGGAGAGGGGTTTCCTTTCTGTGGATTTGGCTGTCTGGACCCCCTCATAGCTTTGGGGAGCAGATAAGCCAGCTTGAAGCAGCGACAGGCTGAGGGGAGAGGAAAATCTACTGAGAAAGCCTGATCTACCCAACAACCCAGGTATACTCAGGCTTCGCTTCAGAGGGAGCAGAGTCAACCATTTTTATCTTTCTGCACTGACTAGCATTAGAGTTTCAGGTGCCCTGGGGAGGTCAGGAAGTGGGAAGTACTTGATTAGTGTCCATAAGCTTAGTTAGGGTCCCCTCAGTGAATGGGGTGGTGTAGAAGATGACATATTTTGGGTCCCTTATTTTGCCAAAAAAAGAAGACAGTCACTTTAAAAAATTAAAAAAGTGATTTTTTCTTTTTAATTTAGTTTAATAGCTAAAATCTGCCTCAAAAGCTGCAAAGAGAAACTTGCAGGGCAATTGATTGATAAATACAAGCAGGCTGAAAGGTTTCACAGGGACCCAAGAAGGAAGACTGCTCTTCCTTAGATTTGTTTGACTGCTTGCTTGTGTTGTTGTTTGGTTTTTCTTTGCTTATTTGTTGTCTCTTGCTTTTCTTTCCTCTTTCCACACACCCTTCTTTTTTCTTTCATCTTTTTTTTAAATTAGGTGCTGCTAGCTTTTCTCTTCTTTGCTGTGTTTCTTCTTCAGTGATTTCCCATTCTCTGTCTTTATTGATTTTGTATACCAAGCTATCTCTTTTAGTTCCTTCATCTTTCTGCCTTCTGCTTTCTGTTGTGGTTCTTACACACAACGTTTTTTCATTAGCCTACAAGTTAAGGGTGTTAATTTCTATTCTATTTATTCTGTTTTCTTCTTTTTTTATTAATATTAATTTTTTTCCTTTCAGCCCTTTCTTTAGTCTTTCTCTCCCTCCTCATCATTCTAGCCTTCTAAATCATTATATATATATTCCTCTATTTAGTTTTCCAGTCCATTGTAGGTACTACACTTTTTTTCCTATTACTCTACACTGCCTACATAAGCTAAATATTTGTTTCACTAGGTCTTATACAGCCCCTCTTCTAACTTCTATCAATATTACTATTATCCTTCTTCCTTTCTAATATCTTTTCATTCCTCTGGCCTTAATATTTTGCCTTCAAGGGAACATAAAAAGAAGCAAAGAAATAAAATAAGAAGAAAAAGTGTCAAAGAGAAAACTCAACACACACACAGAACCACCAGCTAAATAAAACTCTAGAGCAGAGAGAGAAGCTAATCAATCAAAAAATCCCATCAAGATAAAATGATGACTAGAGGGCCATAAAAAATTACAAACCACACTGAGAAACAGGAAGACATGGACCAGTCCAATGAACAAACTAAAAACCAGGAAGTGATGCAGAACATTGAACAACTAATCAAAGCTTTCCAAACAAATGTCATGGACCAACTTAATGAAGTGAAGGAATATATTCAGGATATTAGGAAGATATTGGGAGAACATACTGAAGAAATTGTAAACAAATATAAAAAGATAATGGATTACAGACCAATTTCTCTAATGAGCCTAGTTGCTAAAATCCTCAACAAAACACTTGCTAATT
>JAQZBX010024339.1:0-11312 GCA_029593785.1 Cabassous unicinctus
ATTGAGCTGTAGAGTAGGAGTTGCAGCTCCACCAAGATTCCAGCACAGCTGGCACATGGGCAGGCCAGAGGCTTCAGTCTCTGGAAGTACACCTACAAACTCCAGCCTCACATATAGGTTTGAATAGAAGGGACTGATGGACCATGTGCAGGGAGGACTTATTTGAGTCCAACTCTGTCACTCTTAGGAGTACAGATTCCAAAGTAGAGCCTTAGGCTACCCCTTTCACCCACATTTACATTTATAAATTGGCAGTGTTAGTTATACTCAGTAAAATGTGTTACCATTAATTCTATCCATTTCTACACAATTACAGTCCACCTTTAATTACATTCTACAAACATTCAGTGTCCAATCCCTCTTCTCAACCCTTATTCTCTCTCCTAGTACCTATATTTATAGTTTAACTCCATGAGTTTACTCATGATATTTACTTCATATTAGTAAGAAACACAATATATGTCCATTGTGTCTAGCTTACTACAGTCAACATAATGTCCTCAAGTTTCATTCACGTTGTCCTATGCATCCTGTCTTCATTTCTTCTTACAGCTGAATATATATAGTATCATATGTATATTCTACATTTTGTTATAAGTTCATTGGTTGATGGGCATGGATTGATTCCATCTTTTAGCAATTGTGAATAATGTCACTATGAATATAGGTGTGCAAATGTCTGTTCATGCCCTTTATTTCAGTTCTTCTGAATATATTCCTAGAAATGGGATTGCTGGATCATATAGCAGTTAATGTTTAGCCAAATTGACTTCCATAGAGGCTCCACAATTTTATATTCCCAATAGTGAAGGACCAATATACTACACTGCTGTGGAATATTTGTTACAGATTATGAGATAATATTATCAGACTATTATCACCAACCATGGTCCATAACATACATTTGGCAAACTTTTTCCATAACTCCCCATTATCAACATAGTACATCTTTGGCCTTGATGCAAAAATATTACAGTATTGCTGTTAACCACAGCCCATAGGTAACATCAATTGTACTTTTCCCATGCTTCTCCACATTCCCACCATGCTGCAATAGTGATGTACATCCACTCTAGCTCACAGAAGGACACTTACATCTGTACCATCAACCACAATTCTCATCCTCCTCTGTATTCACTGTGTTAGTCAGTCTTTAGATTATTCTCCACTTTTCTTTCAATTGACATTTACATCCCAAGATTACCCGTTTTAGCCACAATCTCATTTATAAACCTGCTGCTTCTCACAATAATGGGTTACGATAAACCCTATCCATTTCCAAACTTTTACAGTCAAGCTAATAAAACTTCTACATTTGTTAAGCATCTTCTCAAACCTCTTATCTCCTAATAACCCATATTTTTAGGTTATAACTCCATGAGTTTATTTCTCATATTTAGTTCATATTAATGAAACCATGCAATATTTGTCCTTTTGTGTTTAGCTTACTTCACTTAGCACAATGTCTTCAAGATTCATCCATGTTATCATATATGTCTCAATGTCATTTCTTCTTACTTCAGCATAGTATTCCAGCATATGTATATACCACATTTTGTTTATCCATTCATTGGTTAATGGACATTTGGGTTGTCTCCATCTTTTGGCAATTGTGAATAATGTCACTATGAATATCAGTGTGCAGATATCTGTTCGTGTCACAGTTTTTAGTTCTTCTGGATATATTCCTACTAGAGGAATTGTTGGATCATATGGTAATTCTATATTTAGATTCCTGAGGAACCACCAAACTGTCTTCCAAAAAGGCTGCACCATTTTACAATCCCACCAACAGTGAAAGAGTGTTCCTATTTCTCCACATTCTCTCCAGCATTTATTGTTTGCTGTTTCTTTAATAATGGCCATTCTATGCAGTGTGAGGTGATATCTCATTGTCGTTTGATTTGATATCTCATTGTTTCCCCTATAGCTAGTGATATAGAACATTTTTTCATGTGCTTTTTGGCTATTTGTATTTCCTCTTTGGAGAAATACCTGTTTAAATCTTTTTAAATTGGATTGCTTGCTCTTTTATTGTTGAGTTGTATGATCTCTTTGTACAGAATGGAAATCAAGCCATTATCAGGTATGTGGTTTCCAAATATTTTCTCTCATTGAGTGGGCTGCCTTTTCACCTTCTTAGTGAAGTCCTTTGAATCACAAAAGTGTTTACATTTGAGGACTTCCCATTTATCCACGTTTTCTTTCATGGCTCGTGCTTTCAGTGTAAGGTGAAAGAATGAACCACCTACCACCAGGTCTTGAAGAAGTTTTCCTCCATTTTCTTCTAGAAGTTTTATGGTGCTTACTTTTATATTTAGGTCTTTGATCCATTTTGAGTTAATTTTTGTATAAGGTGTGAGATAGGGTTTCTCTTTGTTTCTTTTGGCTCTGGATATCCAGTTCTCCCAGCACCATTTGTTGAATGGACTGTTCTGCCCAGGCTGGGTGGGTTTGACAGGCTTGTCAAAATCCACTTGACCATAGATGTGAGAGTCTGTTTCTGAACCATCAATTCAGTTCCATTAGTCTATGTGTCTATCTTTATGCCAGTACCATACTGTTTTTACCACTGCAGTAAGGTAATAAGATTTAAAGTCTGAAAGTGAGAGTCCTCCAACTTCACTTTTCCTTTTTAAGATATTTCTGGCTATTCAGGGCCCCTTACTCTTCCAAACACAGTTGATAATTGTGTTTTCCATTTGTTTAAAAAAATGCTGGTGGAATTTTTATTGGGATTACATTGAATCTGTTTGGATAGAATTGACATCTTAATGATATTTATTCTTCCAATCCAGGAGCATGGAATGTTCTTTGAATTATTTAGGTCTTTTTTGATTTAAAAAAAAATGCATTGTAGTTTTCTGAATACAAGTGCTTTACATCCTTGGTTAAGTTTATTTTAAATATCTCATTCTTTTAGTTGCTATTGTAAATGGAATTTTCTCCTGACTTCTTCTCAGATTGCACCTTATGACTGTATAGAAAAACAAAATAACTTTTTGAAGAGGAATTTATTATTCTGATCTTACTTATGTTGCAACTAAGGCCCATGGGGTACTTAAAATGTGTCCAATTTCCCATAGTTAATAAGCATCAGAGAAATTATTGAGCTCAAATCTGCTGGTCCTCAAATCCAGATTCTCACTTTCAGCTCCATACCTACTAACCATGGGTTCTTGAGCATAAAACTTACTCTTTCTGCAACATAATACTTTCTTTTGTAAAATGGGAAAAGGATTCACTAATCACAGCTTCCCTACTATTTCTCAATTATGGTAAGTATTAATTGTGACAATGAAATGTTTTACATTTGGAATGCCCCTTAAAAGTTTACACAACATACTGTAAAAATGTGGACAAATTAATCCACGTGATTATCATTATGATGTTTGTCCCAACAAAGAAATTTTTGAGAAATTTTACTGTCATGCATAATTGTACTAAAACATCTACAAAACTTTGCCTGAAAATCACAGTCAATGCAGGAAATAATTATAATAAAGATACCATGTAATAAATTTGAAATAAAAATGAATAAAATATTTACATTCCAAACAGGATATCAAATATAGCTTTGGAATATTTGCTCTATCAGTCCAATTTAATTACTGAGACCATTTGTAAAAATCATATATAATAGGAAACATATTTGAAGTTTTCATAGACTTACCAAAGCATATAAAAATTAAGGGTAATGATGAGAGACAGATCATAGGTGACAGATAGATTAGATAGATAGACAGATAGATAGATAGAGTGGTAGGTTGAATTATGTACCCCAACCAACACATGTTCTTATTCTTAATCCACATCCCTGTGGGTGAGAACCCACTATAAATATGGCCTCTCAAAGATTTTATTTCTAGTTAAGGTGTGGCCAACTCAATGAGGGTGAGTCTCCATCCAGATTCCTGGAGGACTTATAAAAAGAACCAGAAGTCACAGAAGTGAGAAAGGAGAGGATGTGGGCACATGATGGTAGGCAGAAATATAAGCCAAGGAACTCCAAGAATTGCAACATCCAACACCCAAATGCAGCAGTCTCAAGGAGAAGGGAAGCCTTGCTGAAATCTCCATTTTGGACTTCTTTAGCCTGAAAACTGTGAGCCAATAAATTCCTGTTGTTTAAGCCAACCCACTATGTGGTATTTGTCATAGTGGCCTGGCAAACTGAGATGGATAGACAGATGATAGATAGAAGAAAATTTCATTATTTTGGGAATGAAATGATGCCTTAGTATTTGAAACTTAATCAGGATAATTTACTATGTTAGCAGAGAAAAAGGAGAAAATCATGTGAACAGTTCATTTCAAATGGAACACACACTTGATAAAATTGAGCACCCTATTTGCAATTAAAACTTGAAACAAACTAGGAAATATGAGAAATCTTGTCTAGGCTGATGAAGGGTATAGACAAAAAATGTACAGCAAAGCTCATACTTAATGGAAAACTATTGAAACAATGCCCCCATACCAAGTCCCATGCCATGATAGGAAACAAGAAAAGGATGTCTGCAGTCAACACTGCTTGACCTTTATATAAAACTATCGCCCAAATCAAGCCACCAGGAGCCCAGAACAAAGGATCTTCCTTGTTTACTTCATTGCTCATTCTTCCACACACTCTCTGGTCTTGTGGTTGTTATTCTTTTCTCCTGTTTCCTGCTTCCTTCAGGCCCCAAAGACCTAAGGCTTTTCACTGCTGCTGCCCTGCTTTGAACTTTTTCCTTGATTCTAATTTTCCCTTATATCTACAGTTATGCCCATTTCCAACCACCAAGGAAACCAGCCCTATCTTTCCCCATCCCCTTCCATGGAGTCATGCCCTGGTCCTGTTTCCTTGGAAGGAGAAGGACCCCATTCTCACAAAAGGAAATATTTTTGCCTTTTAAAGTCTGGGGATTCAGATGCATAAAACACTAACTCTTAAGTTCGAAGAGAGTGGTACCTAATTTCCATCCTTTCATTGACCTCTCTTAGATCTCTATCAGGTGAGAATTCCTGAGAAAAGGCACCAGTACCCCAGTTCTCACTCATTTCTTAGTTCCACAGACAGGAAGTCCCAGGGCTTTTAATAGCAGCCACCACAGTTTAAGTTGTTAAATTGTTTGGGTAGTTCTTGGTTTTTGACTCTCTGTCCCTCCATCTTTCTTTTAAAGGGAGAACAGGAGGTAGTCAGAAAGCCAATATCTTTTCATCACTCTTCCTTTCCTTACTTCTTAGATGGGTATTTTGGTCCAAAAGAATTGCTCTTCTAAAGGCTTCAGAGTCAACCAATCTCCTTTCAGTAAACTCTGTTGATGCATTAATGTTGACAAATGCCACCCAAAAAGCAGTATATTCTGAGAAATATATGTCAATTGAAGTTGCACTACCTCCTCTAACCAAAAGCTGTCTGAAATGTTGACTAAATCAATTTAACTGAATTTTGGTCAGTTGAAACTGAAACATGTTTGCAGAATCAAAATCCAAAAATGATAAATTGTAGAAAAAGGATATTAACAAATTCATGTTTAGTTTAAGCTTTAATACAATTTCTAAATTTATGTTTCTTTTGATCAATTTTTATCCTTCATAAGAAAGAAATTCCTATGGACTAAGTATTGCTTCCAATTATAAATATCATTTTTCAGAAAGCCAGAGACATCAATATGTCTTCTTGAAATAGCAAATACTAATAAAATTCATTAAAATGATTAGATTTATTAAATTTTATTTAATTTTTATTAAAATTTGTTACTGATTAAACTAGTAAAGTTAATTAAAATAAAACATGATCAGATTTGATAAGAAAATCATAAATAAGATATGGATGAATTGTTAAAGACAAATAAGCAAAATTGGCTTAGAATGTGTTTTTCAGCTGTACATATTTTACTCAGTCATTTTCAAATTAATGAAACATCTACTAGGTGCTTAATTCCTTGCTAAGCACTATGCAGGATACAGACAGGAGCTCAAGTCTTTGTGCTCAAGGGATTCCCATTAAGTGGGAAAGTGACTTGTGCCATGTAATGGCATTAACAATGGAGCGTTGTAATTCCAGAGGAGTCTGTCAATTTACTCATCTAGCAGAGTGAACTCTTGTAGGAAGAGACATGCTATATTGGAAGGGATGGCAAGATGTTCATGAGGATAACCACCATAAAGGAACAAGTTATAGAAATGGGTATTACACAGGGAGGAAAGAAGGGACTAAATTTGGAGAAATGGATATGCTCAGGTTTACTTCCATGGAGCCAAGGCTCAAAGCATGGCCAGTGGGAGGTGACAATTTCCACAGACTACATGCAAATGAGCAAAATAAGGGAACAGAGCAAAGAGCATCTCATAAATATAGATGTACAGATTTTAATCTTGAGAATATATATTTCTGTCTTTTTTGGTTAAAAATAACCCATATATTCATGAAATAATGGTAATAGTAAATGATTAGAGTTTTAATTTTGTTTTATTTTGAATGCTCTTACATGGAAAATAATATAATGGCAATCCTATATACACATTATACATACACACATATATGTATATATGTATCTATACATATATGTGTATCTATATGTACATACATGTGTGTATATATACACACACACATACACATATATTTATATAAACTGTCAGCATTGGAGAAGAGTAGACTATGATAATAGTTACTTATAAGACACAGAATATCCCCTGAGAAGGAAAAGAGGTCTCTCACAGCCGGAAGAGAGGTTCCCCTCCTCAAGGGAGAACAATGCTTTGGCTAAGATTGGTTTATTAATCATTCTGTTTGTTTTGTTTCTACTCCATATCCCTTGCTTCTTGGGAAAACAGCAGTTTGCCTTTTCTTTAAGGGGAAGCTCCTACCTCCATCTGACCTTGTGGACCCATGAGAGACCTTTGTGATAAACTAACATTTAGTGACAGGTAGAGAGAAAATGAAAAGTTTCTTGTGTCCTGGAAGCCAGAGAAAAAGTTTATGTCAAGAATGACAGAGGGGTCAGCCTTTTCGGGACTGCTATTATGTCAGGTTAGGCGAAGATAGAACTACATCCTTTGGATTCAATATGAGGCATGAACTCAACAGCTTAGTTCAGGGTGGACCCATCTTACTCTACCTGTCCACCTTCACCCATGGACTCTTGGCTTATCCTGACAGTCCTTCCTTCTACCTGCCCAATGGGTCTGTAACCTTACTCCTCACCCACCCAGTGCATATTTCTATTCCTCCTAAGGTCTACAGAATTCCCCAACAATAAGTTGGTCCTAATACATAATGAAAAAAAAATGTGTCTCCACAAAAAAAGAAAATTGAGGGCTCTTGGTATCCCATCCTGTCATAAATGTTATTATTCCCTAATCCCTGAGGTAGAATAAATGTCAAGCCTCACATCATGTTCTCACAGTGGGTATTTCAAATAAAGTAGAGCAATTTTTACTTCCCTTTGCCTCTTCTTTCCTCCAAGCTTGCAGCTTCTTTTAAGAGACCCACTCTACATTCAACTTGATTTTCTCTGAGTATTTCAGTTTGCAAAATAGCCACCCTCTGCTGATTGAGCAACCACTTTACTGATTATCAGGGGACTAGAATGACACCTGTAGTTAGAGCCAGCTTCTGCAGCTATTCTTCAGGGATAAGGAACCAAACTACAGTACCCTTCCCAGTCCCCTGCCTCTGGCGTTTTATCTCAGTTACGAAAATACACCTATTGCTGCATCTGGGAATGCATTGATCAAGAAAATGTCTGCTCACACTTTCTTTCTCACAGTTCTACAGACTGGAACTTGATGTATCACATAATCAAATATCTACTAGACCTGGGACACAAGACCACTTATCAGAAAAAATTAAAGGCAGATGTTATACTTCATTGCATACTTAAGCTAAGTAAAAGACTACATGGTTCAAAATATTTTAATTGCTTCTAAAATAGATTCTAGGTGGCTCTGAATATACACTCATCATAAGCTGGCTGGTGGCTCAAAATATCCAGCTTCTTATAATTTAATATTGAATGTCCCCTACTTATACCAAAACTTCTCCTCTAAGTTTCCCTACAAGAAATCTCTTTTTGAGCTACTGGCTTCATTTTTCTAAAAAGAAACAGGAGTGGGGCAGGCCAGGGAAAAACCTGTGTATTTTTCAGTGCCTGCTTTGTGCCAAACGTTGAGCAAGGTACTCTTATAAAGATCTCATATTATCATAGCAAGCATTTGCCAACCATGTGGATGAAAAAAATCAGTGCTTCAGCAAGTTTCCCAAGGTCTCCTAAACAGAGCAAGGCAGAGTTTATGTAGCTTCAAATCCTTTAATCCCAATTCTCCATTATGCAGCCCTACAGACTCACTTGCACTTGCTCTCCACAATTTAGTATTTAATCTTGGCAACATTTTTTCCTTAATACTCCATAAAGAGCTGTAAGTGTCTAGAGAGCATCCTGCCTTATTCACATACAATATACCAGGATGAAATGAGTGGTTATGATGAAGGCACAGAATAGTACTAGAGTACAGAGAGGAGAAACAGAATCAAGAATAGAGTGCCCATACTGGATAAGGCAGCTTGTGTAGAGTGGAATCCACTGCATGAAGCAACTGTGATTAATAGGCTTTTCTGGGACCTTTGCCTTCCAACCCTACTCTTGACATGTTATATAATATATTACATTTCATTGTGGTATGGTTTTGCTGTATTAACAAAATTTTCTGAACCCAGGTCAATGGGCCTTCTCATTTAAATCAATATGATGCTATGATATTTTATAATCAACTCAATTTATAATACTACACATTGAATCAGTTCTATAGCTATAAAAACTATTTAAGAAATACTCCACATTTCACAAAACATAATTATTTGGCATATAATATTTGAGTTTCCACTTTTTTCCTGTTAAAAAAAGATGAATGAGATAATTCCTGGCACTTGTCAAACTCATACTCTTTCATGGGAAAGAGTCATATCTAAACTCAATTCAATACCAGTTGTGTGGCTTCGGATAAGTTCATTCGCAGCCATTCACTGAGCACTTGGGGCATTTTAGACTAAGCTCCTGGGGTAAGAGAGGTGGAGACTTTCTACAAATGCCTGTAGAGCCTTTGCAAATGTTGTAGAGACAGAGGAGCCTGGGTCTGAGTCCAAACTTGCAAATGACAGCTTGGAAGAGTAATTGTATCCTTCAGAATCTCAGTTTTGTGGCCTATTAAAGGAAAACAAACAAACTACAACAACCAAAATTAGATAAACAGAAGAAAAAACATTTTGTTTTACTCTGCTGGTTACTTGCATGATGATCTACAACATGCAGCAGGCACCCAGCACCGAGCCAGAGCATAGCTGGTGATGGGTAAATAGTAGCTGTTAAGAAAAGCACTTGGAGAACAGTGGGTGCCCAGCCTCACTTGGTCCCTCAGGATCCTTGAGAGAAATCAGAATTGGTGGATTTGAGTTTAGATTTAAACATGCAAAGTAAATAAAGGAGCAGAGACCAAATAAGAGCACAGTTTTGAAACCGTTCACTAAGCAATTCCACACTCATCATCTTAATTCTCATGATAATCTTATGAGATCAGTAGGATACAGCAAATTGTTTTTGTTATTCTTTTTGGGAGCTCAGAGAGCTGAAGGGCATTCCCCAAGACCATAGGCTTTAAAAGTGGGTGAGCCGGGGTCTAAATGACACTCCATTGACCCCATGGTTTTTAGCTCAAGCCAGTTGGAAGTTGCAATTGTATCAGTTCTGTGTCCATGTTTTGCGGAATGTGTTAAAGACATAAAACTAGTGCCAAGTACCTGGTAGAGGGTGTGTGGAAGGGTCTTAAAATCTTTGCAAAAGCCAGACATACTGAACACCCCTCCATCTTCCTTCCTGGGCTTGCAGCATCAGCTCCTCTCTCTGTGGCCCTGGGGCTGGGGAGAACAAGAAATGCTGTGGCTGGCAGCACTGGCCCTTGGGGTGAGCAATCAGATGACTTTCACAGGCTCCATGCTGGCCCTCCTGAAAGGCTGGGTGGGATTGAGGACCACACTGTGGGAACAGCAGTGCTCTCATCACATGCAGGCTGTGAGCATAAGGCCCTGCTTCCTTACACTTCATTAGCTTCACTTCTATTTTTTTGGCATTCTGTCTTGTTTCCAGTTGGTGTCAAAATGGAATCTCACCCTAGGTCCATAGATTCTCTGTTAGCACCAGCTAGAAATTCATATGTCTTAGAATAGTGAGCATTTTCCTTTAGGAGCCTTGGGCCAAAAGTATTAACCTGGATTTTCTAAGGGAAGAGGGTCTGACTGTGGGGCAATTTCTAGAAATATTACCTGGACATGATGCCATTCTCCTTCCTTCCCTTCCTTCTTCCTTATTTCTTTTCTTCCTGCCTTTCTCCTTCTTTCCTCCCTCCCTTCTTTTTTCTTGTTTTTATTCAGTGAATTTTTACTCAATTCCAGGTATCTCACTAATTGCTGGGTATATATAGATAAAGACATACATACCCTCACCTTGAAATCTTGACAGTCTATTGGGCATGGCAGCTACATCAAAACTAAATTCACAGTGTAGACACAGTAAAAGAGGTTTGTCCAGCATATTAGGTGGAGGTTCAGAGGGTGGAGGGCTTGAGTCTCATAGGGATACCTAGAGAGGTGGAAGCCTGGGGAAACTCAACCTGTTCTGGGAAAGGCAGCAGGTCTGGATGGTGCAGGCACAGGTGCAGGTATGTAATGGGGCAGAGCAGAAGAAGGTGATATATGCATGAGCATTAGCTTTGAGCAGCTAAGTTTCATGGGGGAGAGGAGCACATTTAGGGAAGTGTTATAGGAAAATACCTTACATGCAAATGTGGACCATAGATTAGAATGGGGATGAGACAGGAGCAGTGGGCCTAGTAGACACCAGGGCAGGTGAGAGTCAATGAGAGTCAGTGGACCAGGGTAAATGTATCATCCTTAGACTTGTCCAGGATGTGTGTCTCATCTTGCAGCACAGGTCATTCGATACAAGGTCATTGACATGCTCATCAATATAAATCAAGGGACAAGAGCTTGTTCTTTGCAACTGTCTGTGAATTTCCTCCAAAAGATAGAAACAGAGCCCTAACCCAAAAAGCTTAGCTTCTCTAAAGGCTGGATTGTTTGAAATTTTGGCCCTTGTAAAATGGCTTCTGATAATGAAGTCCCCTTATTTTGCCCCTCCCATTACCTCTCTTCTGAACATGCTCTGAACCTGCCCTTCTCCACTCCTACTCACCTCCCAGGCTGAAAAGAATTCATATCTCTCAGGGCTCCTGGATCTAATCCCTAGGATGGGAACAACATATCTCTTTATAAT
>JAQZBX010024339.1:11412-30342 GCA_029593785.1 Cabassous unicinctus
CTCTCTCTCTCTCTCTCTCTCTCTCTCTCTCTCTCTCTCTCTCTCTCTCTCTCTCTCTCTCTCCCTCCTCTCCCTCCCCTTCTTCCCTACCTTCCATCACTTCCTGACTTCTAACTGGTTTCTCAAACAGTGCAGTTGCTTGCATTTCTCCAAGTGAGCCATGCTCTTTCCTGCCTCCTTAGTTATACATGATGCTTCCTTTTCCATAACTAACTTGTATTTAATTTTTAAATTTCAGTCATCTTCTCCCCCAGGAAGCCCCCACCACTTTCCCCAGGCTGGATTAGATACCTTTGCACTGAACCCTGATAGCACCCTGTTTTTCTTTACTGTAAACTCTATGCAACTCTCTTGCAAACATCTTCTATGATTCTGTCCCTGCCACTAGAACACAGGCTTCTTGAGGAGGAAACGTCTTGATTTTAACATGTCATTGATGGTAGCACACATCATTAATTTAATAACAAGTTTTTGTTGATAAAAATCTCTATGATATTAAATGTAAACATTGATTATAAAACACATTACAATTTTATAGCATTAAGAGATAAAACAATGGGCATCCTATTTTAGAAAATATGATTTGTTTTCTAAATTCTGTATTCTCAGCACCTGGCACATCATAGGGATGGCAGAGACTGTTACTGCTTATAAATATCCATATGCTCCTCCTCCTTTCCCACCCCCCAGGTGGTGTCATGTGACTTTATCTAGTTAGTGGGACTAAAGCAGAGATGATGGGCTCCTTCTGAAAGGAGGCAGTGAAGAGTGAGTTAGCCTTGTTCAATCTCTCCTGTTTTCATGATGGAAAATGAAGGACTTTGTAATGCTGGACTTACAAGTTGGAAATGGTCTGGGCTTCAGCTTCACCATTTGGAAGACAGGAGGAAGAGGGACACCTAATCTATATAGAAATCAGATGGGAACAGATATAAACCTTTGTTGGGTTAAGCCACTGAGATTTCATGGTTTGTTTTTGTCATTGCTATACCCTAACCTATCTTATCTTCTTTATGCAATAGGTGAAAATAAATATTTGATGAATGATTATTTGAATTCTAAATTAGAAAGTCAATTGTAATGTTAAGGAAAATGACAAAGTGGATATGATAAGCTGAAAAGTGCTGTGCAAAAGTGAAACTTTTTAAATGAACACAGCTGCTGATATTTTATACATGTATTTTAATATGTAGAACAACTCTAAAAGATTTCATCTTCATTTTGCAACTGAGGAGATTCAGCCTCAGATTGGATATTTTCAGTCTTGCCCAAAGTCATATACATGCAAAAAGTGAAGCAGCAGTGTTCAGATTCCCAATCAGGTCTTTGTGAAGTTCACACTGACTTCCAGCTCCCTGCCATGAAGGTGGTGGCTTCAGCGGGGATATAAAGGCTTTGGATCATCAGAAGCACTGCACAGTTGAAGCAAGTTTCCAGACCCAAATGTCCTGATGCTGAACAGTGCAAGAATGGCTGAGCTTTGCCTATGGAAGCTGCATGCCCCACAGGAAAAGCCCCAAATTCCCAAGAACAGTTCTTCAAGCAATGCTGAAGCATGAATCATAGGACTGTTTCCTAGATCCTCCATGAAGGCCCCATGCAACACAACAAAGGTATCCCACCTGGACTCCGATGATGGCCCCAGTAGGGAACAACCTGCAGGTGCGGCCCCAATTTAACCTGCTGGTGCTGTAGTAGCCAAAACCTCTGTAATACAGAATGAGCTGGCTTCAGTGTTACAGAAGTGACCAATGAACATCCAGAAGATTTCTGCTCAGTTCCAAATGGGCATTGTTTGGAATAATAAATGGCCAATGAACAAATGTGTATGAAGGGATCACCCTGCCCAGGCTCAATGCTAGACCCTTAGTTACAAGGCTAGACAAGACCTCAAAACAAGATGGGTGTGCTTCTGTCCTTAATGAAATGTTAAGCCTCACAGAAAACAGATGCTAAACAAACTACTGCAAACAGTATAAGGGTTACAGGGCCAAGATAGACAAAGTCCTTTATAAACACATTGAATACATAAAAAGACACACTGCAGCTCAGATAGGAGCCCACAGAACCTGAGAAAGAAAGCCAAGGACAGAGCAGGCAGAAGGTGAAAGCAGCAGAGCCCAGAAGAGAAGGCAAAGACCAGCAGACACCACCATGTGCTTTATTATCAGCAGCTGTTCTTCAGGGAGACAGCATTTCCTGGTGATGTCTTGATTTGGACAATTTTCCCAGCCTCAGAACTGTAAGCTGGTAAGTCAGTAAAACCTCATTGTAAAAGCCAACCCAGTTCTGGTATATTGCTTTTAGCCAACTAAAACACCTGTTAATCATCTTGTTGTTATTACTAACAAGTTCTGGGTGCTAGGTGTACATCAGGAGAACCAAACCTAGGTTGTGATGTAGAAAAAGACTTTCAAGGAAATTACATTTAAAGTACTATCTGAAGAAAGGTCAGGAATTAGAAAGGTGAAAATTCTGGAAAAGTTTTCCTAGATCACTCCAAGTAGAAGGACTGGCATGACCAACAACTCTCTAAAGAGAGTGGGATACAAATAAAAGAAAAAAAGCCAGCATGGCAGAAGCATGAACACTGTGCAAAGAGTAAGTGGAAGGGCAGGTAGTCTCAAAAGTCTGAAAGACATCTGAAGCTCAGTTATGGACTTCAGAATCTATCTTAAATGAAGGAATGTCCCTGAAACTGTAGACTTGATTTAAATGGCTGACATCTGATTTTGGATTTTCCAAAGGTAAGGAGGCTTCTGTTCCTAGTTTGATGGATTTTGGCTCACAGACATTCCCTCAGTAAATAGTGTCAGTATATCTCCAGCATATGTCCCCAAATTCTACCATATCCCATTTCTTCACAACCATAAGCTTAGGACACAACATCATCTTCTCTTTCCTGGATATCTGCAGCAGTTTCCTAGCTGTTACTCCTGCTGTCCCTTGTAGCACCCCACTCCCCGACCCAAACAATTTAATATCCTATGCTTAGCAACCAGAGTAATCTCTCTAAAGCTTCATCAGATTATGTTATCCCCTACTTGAAATCATCTAATCATTTTCCTTTTCACATACACAAAAAATTCACAATCTTTACCATGCTATGCACAGTACTACACAAATGAAGGTCTCCTCTTTATCATCTCAGTTTCAATTCAAAAATCTGTTTCTCAGGAAAACATCCTCTGACAACTCTAGGTAAAGTAGGATTATACCTGCCCTCTCACAGAAAAAAAATTATTATTCTTTATGCATAATATAGGGCATAATTTTAAGAGGACTCATAAACACCTGAACATACCTATATTCATTTGTTCATGCATTTGCCATTTATTTTTTCTTCACTGGAAGATAAATTCCTTTGGTCAATATATCAGTCAGCATTCTCTAAGAAAACAGAATCAACAGGAGATATATATATATACACACACATACATATACATATATATATATGGTAAATATTATGAGTTTTTTTCATAGGAATTGGCACACACAACTGTGGGGATGAGAAAATCTATAGGGAAGGCCACAAGCTGGGAACTCCAATGAAGGTTTTCAATGAATTCCTCAGAAGAAGCTGGCTGGCCAAAGTAGAGATGAAAATTCTCCCTTCTGACTGCTGAAATTATCATTTTTCTTTTTAAGGCCTTTAACTGATTGGATGAGACTTTTTTCATTGTTGAAGTCAGTCTCTTTTATTGAATGCAGATATAATCATCCATAGATACAATCAACTTACTGATGATTTAAGTCCATGAAATACCCTCACAGTCACAATCAGGCCAGAGATTGCTTAACTAAACAATTGGGCACATAACCTGGCCAAGTTGACTCATTAATTTAACCATCACAGGCAGAAATTCCATCTAATTCACTACTGTCCTCAGCACCTGGAAGAGTTCCTGACACAAAGTAGAGTAAAATCTGGTTTGGAAACCAAGTAAATATATCTTGCAATTTCCTTACAACCAACATTTATGGTCCCAAGTTGATTTACACGAGCTTTAAATCTCTGTGTACCTCTGACTTGCTAGATGATGAAATTATGGTCATTCCAAATCCCAGATACTCTTGGTTCCACATTTCATCTGGTTACTACTAAAACTTCTAATCATCATCATCATCAATATTTATTAATCAATCTTTAGTAATCTTAATCAATAACCCATACTATAAAGACAACTGCATCTATCAAATAATTTCCAATGAGCCAGATACTCTGCTATTTTCTTATTTAATCTTCAGAAATGAGTGCAGGTGGACACCAGTTTCTTTATTTTTCAGAAACAGATAAATACCGGCTCAGAGCTCAGAAATGTTTAATGACTTGTTCAAAGTCACACAACTAATAATAGGGCAAAGAGGTTTTGGGCTAGTGCTAAACCATGAGATGAACCATCAGCACAATATCTTCTCATGACATCCCAAAGCCAAGTCCACCCCAACTCTCATGCTGAGTGAGGAAGCATGAGGATGTGTTTGCATAAGCAGATTGGTGGGATTAGGTTATTATGACAAACCCATTGAAAGGCTGCCATTATCCACACATAATCTTTTGTCATCTACAGTAAGCACTTAATGTATTTGTTTTAAAAAGAAAGATTCTGAAGCTCAGACAATTCAATATCTTGGTGTGTCCATCATTCAGAACAAGTACCTGGCAGGGAGGACTCTGCCTACCTATTCCCTTACTAAGTCTTAATAGAAATTAAGAAATCTTCTTGAAATGAGTATGATGAGATGATGCTTTCTGCTCCCATCACTTTAACCACATTAGAGCCCAGCACATTAATGTAACCTCTAGAATTACATTAATACTGAGCCAAAGAGCTACAGATTTGAGTTAAATCTTTGACATATCAAGAAAAAACAAAAACAGAAAAACAAGCCTCATGTTTTCTGTCCCCTGTCAGATAAATTGGTATTCTGTTGATCTTGTTTATGAAATCTCTTGCAATTCAAAGCATTAGAGAGAGAAAACACTTATTTGTCATCACTTTCCTATGATGCTTAGATGTATTCTGCCAAGGATGATTTTTCAGACATAATCCAGCCACATGAGGGTTGCTATTTGTGTTAACTAGAATGTGATGGTTTGGATTTCTCCAGAGAGTCTCCTATATCCTTGTGGCTTATTTACAGCAAGGAGAAACAATCTATTGTTCAGAGAGTGGTCTATGGGCCTAACACTTCCTGTTGGGCCTCATGCCCTAAGTGATTTTATGAGATGTTTAGCTCAGATAAGGCCAACTATGTTTTTACATCATCAAACTCCTTTCTCAAGGCTCATACAGGCTGTCTCTGCTCTGCAGTTTTGAAAATCAAAACTATGAAAGCTGCAAGATTTTCATAAGCATTTTGCAGAAAAACATTAACTGAACTGTCATGAGGCTCTTTATATTCTTGATTTATTCCATCAGTGTGAATGGTCTTGTGCTGTCCTGCAGAGATAATAATGTGTCTGCTGTTCCTAACCCACTAAGGACATGGTCTTTCTAAAATCACATGCACACACACACACATACACACACACACACACACAATATAATTCTGAAATGCAGCAAGCTCCAAAGCTTCCAGAAATATTATTGTGAAACTGTTTCTACATGGATGACATTGTATGGATATTAATGTGGTTTTCATCAATCTTAATGTTTGAGTTCAATTAATAAATATCACCAAAGTTAATAAACCCCAATCTTACCAGCATCTGTGCTCTTCAGGCCATACCTCCTTGCTCCCCTGTCTGTAACAGCAAAATTTAGTCCTTCTTCCAAAGCCCAAATCTGCTCCTCCATGACACCATCTCTATTTCTTTAGCAGAGTAATCTGTACATTCTCCAGGAGGATTCTTCAGGTGATATCACATTCTATCACTTTCAAGCTTGGATTATAGCTAGTTACATGAATATCTTCCCCACTTGATTGTAGTGTTTATTCATTTGTTCATTCCTTTATCTAGGCAATCATTCATGTAATCATTCAACTTTTAATGAACTCTTGATATATGCCAGTCATTAAACTAGGGGATTTAAGATTTTTTTTTCCATTAATCTTTGCAGAAACCTTAGACATGCTTTTTAATGTCTCCAGTTTTACAGAAGCAAGAGCTGAAAACTCAGTCTTGGAAAGATTAGACATTTATTTAAGGACATAAGCTAGTAAGTTGTAGAGGTAGATTTTGATGTTTCTGATCCAAAAGTCCATGTGTTATGGGTACTCCATGATGTTTCGGAGTCAGGTTGTCTTATTTGCTCTATCTTAGCTGTGCAGTAGGACATCATCAAGGTTTTTAAAAATAAGTGTATATATTGCTCATTTGTCTATTAGATGACTCACAGAGGAACACAGATATCTTTTTCCTAACCTTTCTTGAAAGAACTAAGGAATTATATCCTGGTCTTACATTTTGACTTATTGTCTCCTCTACCAATGTAGTTTATTGGCTTTCCTTATTTATACATGTTCCAAAGGAAAAAGTTAGCATCTAAAACTTAGTTCACTTAAACACATGCTAAAAAATTGTATTACTCTGAAGGATAATTTTACAACTGGTTATTCCAAATGTCAGCTGAAAGTAAGTCCCAAAATCTGCTTAGTCAGTTACTTTCATCTTCCCAAGAACTCCCACCAATGAGTTTGCAGAATCATCCATGAGATTCTGTGGTCGACATGCCAGCACACATTTGAAAAAGGGTGCTCTTCTAGAAATGACACACTCCTCTCTGGTTCCTGACATCAGTTAAACCAACTTGATTGTGTGTGTCATTTTCATAGTTCTCCTGTGACTTTCTCTTTTTTTTTCTCAACATCGTATGATGTGATTTATCCATGTTTGTATGTATAGCAGTAATTTATTCCAGTTCAGAGCTGCATGGCATTCCAATAAAAATTATACCATAATCAATCAATCCATTTTATTATCAGTGAACATTGAGTTGTTTCCAATTTTCTGCTCCTTTTTCATTCATTCATCTATTTATTTACTCAGCAAATATTTATTGCAGCCTGTTCTGTGTCATGCATTGTTCTAAGCAATGGGGAGGTAGCAGCAACATATTCATTGGTGTTCTCATGGAACTTCCAATCTAAAATTAAAAGGCATACAAAAAAACAAATAAACAAAAATAAATGTTAATACATAGTAAGTAAGATGATGATATGTACTATGGAGAAAAATAAAGCAGGATAAAGAGAATAAGGATTGTTGGGACAAAAGAATACAGTTGTGTGAATGCTATCACTGTCCTGATTTTATGATAATTAGGGTAGGCTAAACATTCGCTATATTAGAAACCATGCATGAGACCCCAGACCTAGTTTTTCTCCCTAGGTCTGGTCTTTAGAATGCTGGTGATAAACCAAGCTTGATTTATTATATGACTATCCTGTATGGGAAATGACTGTAACTCTAGGTATCTTTGGTCAACCTTGGGAGATATAGCAGGGGGGGTGGATGTGGCTCAAAATGTTGGGTGCCTGTCACCCATATAGAGGGACCTGGGTTCAATCCCTGAGATTTCCCAGTAAAGATAAAATTTTTAAAAAAGAAAAATATAAAAAGAGTGTGGGTCACCAGGCTGCATGCATGGGTGTGCTGTCAGGCCCTGTAAGCAGATGAGACCCCACACCCCAAATGTGGGTGCACTGCCAGGACCCACAGGCAGGTGAGCTGCCAGGCCCCTTGAATGGGTGAGTCCCCCAGGCCCTGTATGTGGGTGTGCCATTAGTCCCCATGAGCAAGTGCAACACCAAACCCCACAAGCAGGTGAGCCATCAGGTCCCATACACAGGTTCACCACCAGGCCCCATGAGCAGGTGAGACCCACAGACCCTGTGTATGGGTGCACTGTCAGGCCCCATGAGTGAGTGCACCACCAGGCCCCATGAGCAGGTGAGCCATCAGGCCTGCTGTGCAGGTACACTGCCAGGCCTCACAAGCAAATTCATCTCCAGGCTCCATGTTTGTGTGCATCATCAGGCCCCACTAGCAGGTATGCCATCAGGCCCCATCTGCAGTTGCACCACCATACCCCACAAGCAGGTGAGCCATCAGGCCCCCTGTGCACATATACCTCCAGGCCTCACTGAGCCACGCAGCAAGATGATGACGTAACAAGAGAGTGACACAAGGGAGAGCCAAGATGAGACATGCCAAAAAACCAGGATCTAAGATGGCACATGGGGTAAGATGCTTCTCTCCCACATCAGAGGTTCCCAGAATAGAATCCTGGTGAAGACAGGAGAAGAAGGATGGGAAGAGAGGGCAGGAAACAGACACAGAGAATTGCCCAGTGAATGGACACCAAAACAGCAAAAATGGCAGGGGGGAATGGATAAAAGTAAATAAATTTAAAAAAATAATAATAATAGGGTGGGTTGAGGAAAAAATACAGCATATGTAATGTATGGACTACAGTTAATACTGTAGTAATATTTTGATGATATTCTTTCATAATTTCTAACAGATGTTCCACACCAATGCAAAGTACTGGTGATGGGGTGATGAATGGGAGCCCTGTATGATGTTATGCATGTTTGTTTTGTAAGTTCACAAATGTCACTATACACTTATTGTTTATATATGTTCATGTATGAATGATATACTTCAAAAAAAAAAAAAGAGTATAGTTATTTAATATAAGGTAGTCAAGGAAATCCTCACTGATAAGATGACTATTTGAACAAAGAATTAAACCTAGTGGTCTCTGGAGGAAAAGCATTCCAGACAGAATCAAAGGCTTTAAAGAAGTATGGTTTAGGCCAGTTCAAGGAATGGTAAGTGAGCTAATGTTCCAGGAACAGGGTGACTGAGAAAGAGAGGTAGGAGATGAGGTCAGAAATGCCTCAGGGAAGTGGGTCATATAGGACCTGCTAACCAACATAAAGTTTTTCTTTTTTACTCTGAAAAAGTGAGATGGAATCCATTGGAGAGATTTAAGTGTGGGCATTAAAGTAGCCAGGGATGAATCAAGGAGTCTGATTGGGAGATATTGTGACAATCAAGTTCAGAGATGATGGTTGCATGGACCCAGAGGGTGTAGAACCTCCCCATCCCCATTCATTGACCTTGGCTGAGTCAACTCAGAGTCCACAAATGCACTTGCCATGGAATCATGGAGAAGATGGAGGCTCAGCAATATGGATTCAACAGCTAACCTTTGAATAGCTACAGGTGGATGGACTTGGCCCTGATCCAGGTCACCTAAATCTACAAGCCAAGCTCTTTCCATTCATTCAATCAATATAATGATATTGAACACTTACTAAAGCCATGCCCAGAGGGAGGCACTGAGGATAGGGAAGTAAATAAAACAAATACAGCCCTTGCATTCATGATGCCTGCACTCTTGTGAGGGGGGACAGAAGATAAACTGGTAAACAGAAATACAGATTGAGATAAGTTCTATGAAGAAATGATGGCAGGGTTGGAGGAGAGAATAACTGGTGAGGAGGGGCCTTCTTTACAAAAGACTGGACACTCTAAGGACATGGCTCCTGAGTGGAGACCCTAAGGGGGAGAAAGAGTCAGGTGTGAGAGAAGTCAGAGAAAGACTTCCAGAGAGAAGGAGGAGCAAATCATGCCCCAAGGATGGGAATGGGCCTGGAACACACAAAATACCATGTGTCTGGAGTATTCTAAGCAAGGAGGTATGGGATGGGAGTTGAGAATGAAGAAGTAGAGAGGTGCTAAGTCAAACAGGGACTTTATTGTGGATTCTATTCTAAGAGTAACAGCAAGCATTTGAAGGGTTTTAAGCAGCACAGTGATATAATCTGATCAATATTTTACTACTCAGGCTCTATTAGACCACTAGCAATAATCATCATCATCACCAATATCCACTCTGTACTTATATGTTAGGCATGATTTTAAACATATAAACATATTAACTTATTAATTCTTACTTTTAAGAATCTATTATTGTCAGACATAGAAAGGTTTAGCAATTTTCCCAAAGTCACACAGCTTGTAAGTGTTGGAGATATGATATGAACTCTTGAAATGTAACTCTAGTAATTCCCCTCTTAGGGAAGACATAAAGTCAGTGAAATATATAATGCAAAATCATTTTGGGTTTAGTTTTTCACTTTTTTTTTCTCCAAAGACCCAAAGACTGCTGCACAATAAAGGCTTAATAACAGCATCCTAAGGTTAAAATATATTGACATTTGCAAAGTGTTTTACATATGGCCATGATTGCATTTATTTCCCTCAACAACCCTAAGAAATAAACAAATATGAAGTGACTATTACAGTGCAAAATGTTGGCAGGCAGAAGACAGAGCCTCTTCCCCATGCCTAATGTTCCCCGCCAAGTGGAGGCAGCTCTGCTAAGGTGACCACCATGGCTCTCCTGGCCAGTGTCTGATTCATTGCTCTTCTTTCTGCAATGCAGAAACTCAAGTCTGCCTAGTCCACACATTTTCTCCCATTCTTCTTGGGAGCTCTCTGCCAACAGATAGCTGGAGATCTTGACTGCTTTCACCCACATGGTAAATTCAGCAGGGGAGGCTTGCAGAAGGCTTCCCAGCCCAGGAGTCTGATGATGAGGGAATGAGCCTGCCTCCTTCCTGGTTCTGGGTTGAAGCCTAACACTCTGTCTGTATATGCTGGGTCCTCTGGCTTCCTTCCACTGATGAGTAAAGAAAAGGTACCTCCTATACCCCATCTACAGACCTCTTTTTCTAATTTCTCTACTTATTGAGAACTAAGGCAGGGAAAGGAGGCATATTCTTCCCACCTCAACATTAACCCCAACACTAGACATATAACAGTCATGCAATAACTTTTGGGTCACTTTTATTTTTTAGAGTGGTCTGATGACCCTCTTTGAGTCATACACTCATCACATACCTGACTCTAAATCCTGTGCCTTATCTTCCATGTTCCAGGGATTTAACAAATCAGTGAATGAGCTAGACAAATGCAAAGCCTTTTGCTTATCAGAGACCTACCTATCTCCCATAACAACAGCCCACACCTGAAAAAGGTGTCTCAGATACAGAGCTCTCCCCTTTAAATTCAGAGTTTTCCATCAGGGAGGTGGGGGCTCCATCTATGACTTCAGCAAGGTAGATGCTTGGCTTAGGAAATACTTCCCTTTGGCTCATCTAGCCAAGAGTCATAATAGCTTCAGTCACACTAGCCTTGTGCTGAATCTGCTATTAATAATTCAAGTCACCAGTGAAGCTGAGTGTCTGCTGCTTTGCAAAATCATTGCTTGTTCTGCTGCTCACAGCACTTCAACCCTCTGCAGTCATGTTGAGGCAACTGCTTCCCTGTCAGGTTGGGAGCGAACAGTCTAAACAAGGAATGGCATTTTCTCTCCTGCAAGAAATAAGTAAAAATAAACATTCGCAATGTTAGATGACAGGTCACACTGTAACATTACCCAAAAGTCAGAAGGTGGAGCCAAATGTCAAATGCTGGGAGGAGAGATTGCTTTTTTGATGTGATTATCTAGTCTCCCCTGATATCCAATGTGTTACCAAATGTTTGATTGCCGCAGAGAAGATCATGGCCTTAGGAAAACCTTCATTGTCTTCATCTCTTTACATTGCTTCTTCTTTTTTTTAAACCAGAAGAAATGGGAAACAGGTTCCATTTTCTTATAAAATGCATCTTTGGATATTGTTAAAAATAGCTGCTTTTGCTATTAATGAGAAGTGGATGTCCTAAGTATTGTGTGATTATATTTTGTAAGTTTTTACTGGAATAATAAAGTGGGGCAAAAGATTACGATTATGATAGTATTTTATTTCTGGGATAATTAAGAAAAAAACAACAGCATGTAGCTCGTATTTGACTGGCATTCTATTGTCTTTGGCATAGAACATATTATGATACTTTACTTTCCTCCTTATTTACCTATGATGACCCTTAACTCTGTAAGATAAAGTACTGAAGTCATTGTCCACACTGTCTTGAATTTTCTTTCATTTTAAAAATTTTACTGCCACCACCTTGGACAAAAATCTCAATAGTCCATTCTTGAATAATTTTCAGAGTAGGACACATAACACTGTTGAAAATCTGACTTCCATTTAGTGTCTGGGATCATCTTACACAATACCTACCCCTTTCCCCCACCCTTCCCTATTTGACATCTCAAAGTAGCAAATTTTCCTGTGTGGTTTTGCCACCCAAAGCAGACTGTCCAGAGGGCCAACTGCTACCAGACAATGACCTTCATGTCCAGCCCACCATATGTTCCCTGCCCACATCATGGTCTCTATCTTCCTTTCCTGTTCTCAGGCATCTTTGATACTGAAGCTCTGCCTGAACATCAGATCTGCCTAGGGCCCAGATAAAAATGATGTTCTGTTCATCTATTGCTGCAGAAAAACCACTGCAATGCAGTAGCTTAACACAACTGTTTATTTTGCTTACAAATCTGGGAGTTGATCAAGCTCTTGTAGGGTCTCTTATAAGGTTGCAGCCAGAGGATGGCTGGGGCTCTCCGACTTCTTCACTCACACACCTGGTGCCTGAACTGGAACAGGTGAGGCTCTGCAAGTGTCTCTCTCACTCCCTGGTCTCTCTGCAGGTTGGCCTCAGTGTGGCTCCCAGAGCAATGACCCCAGGAAACTGGCAGGAGTTGCATGACCTTTCCTAACTCAGCTTCCAAACTCACATGGTGTCACTTATGCCTTGTTAATATTCATCAAGGCAGCCCCAAAGTCTACTGGAGTTCAAAGGAATGGGACCTAGGTGCTTCCTCTTGATGGAAAGAGTGTTAAAGAATTTGTGGACATGTATAAAACCCACAACAGATGGTTACCCATTTATCAAATACCTTCTTGCCTAGGTGCTATACCTAAGCCTACAAGGGTCTCACTTAATGTTCTTAGCAATCTTATTGGAAAGGCTACTGCCCATCTTATAGAGGGAACTTGAAGTACAGGGCAGGTAGATAACTTCACAGAATTGGGAAGTGGTAAAGCCAGGGCTCAAAGCCAGCTACCACTAGATTCTTGTCTGCATCCCTCCAGCCTTGCCCATGCGCAGCACACTGTGGGCTCTTGAAACCTGTTTGACCAATGAATGAATGAACATTGGAGTTCAAATCCTATGCTTGTAAATAATCTATACTGTCTAGTAAATGTAAATATTACAAGGCTCCTTTCTTGAGCACTGGACCCACTGTTTATATTTCAGATGACAATCTGGATCTTTTAACCGTTCATTGATTCATATTCATATAAGCATATTTCTAGTATATGTTTTATTTTAGACTTATTATGATCCAGACACTTTGCCAGGTGCTGGCAAACTGTGGGCAAGCACAGTGAGCTTATCATCATAGAGTTTACAGTCTAGAGGGAAGACAGTGATTGATGAATTGATGAATTATAGCAGTAATTTAAATATCACAAAAGGTTATTTGGTGTTGTGATCCAAATAGAATTGTTCTCCCTAAATAATGGCACTGTTATCAGAAGTTTCATTATCACATAGAAAGACTACCTGGTGAACCACACTGGCCTGGCTGGATCACCTTACCTCTTGGCACCAGACTCTAGCCAGTTAGGGTTGGCCAGGTCCATTAGACACTGGGGCATGAAGTGCAGCCTGCAGGGGTCTGGCCTGTGGCCACTTCTCTGCTATATTGTGATTACACTGTACTGGTTAATCAAAGTGATGATTGGATAGCAGGGTTTCTCTACATTAGAGGCCCAGAATTCTTTACAGTGGGGACTGTCCTGTGCATTGTAAGATGTTCAGCAGCCTCCCTGGCCTCACCCACTACATGTAGGTGACACCCTCACTCCAAGCTGTGACAATCAAGTGCCTCCAGGCATAGCTAAATGTCCCCTGGGGTCAAAATCACGTTTGGCTGAGAACCACTCCTTAGAGTCAAACAGATGCCAATGTAAATCCAAGGTCTTCTATTTCTTAGCTATGAGACCTGCAACAAGTCAGTTAACCTCCCAAAACACAGTGACAGCATCTATAAAATGCAGATATGCAGAGTGAGTTCCTCACAAAGCTTTTGTATGAACTGTAATCATTTTAGCTAGCATTTACCAAATACACATTATATACTAGACACTATCTTGGAATACTATCCAGATACAGTTGCTTTTATACATAAATTCACTGAATCTTCATAGGAACCTTACAGGGTAGATATGATTATGTATCTCCATTTACAGTTTAGGAAACTGTGGGCAAGAGAGTTGAATTTGCCCAAGGCCACAGAAGTGCTAAATAAAAGAGCTGGGGATGGAACCCATGCAGTCTGACTCTAGAATCTACACACCTTAAACCATTGCTCTCTATTGTGTGTGAAGGGCTTATTAGAAAGAACATGCTATTTCTACCCAAAATGCACACCATTCTTAGTTGACTCCCAAAATGGCTTGATTCATGTGTAAACCCACAAGAGGATTTTTAGGAGATTTTTAGAAGATAAAGCAAAATAAAAAGTTGATGAGAAAACTAACAATAGCAGAATATGTCTTCTGTCCTTGGCACCAAGTTGATCACCTGAAATACAGAGATGGACAAGACCCAGGCCCTATCCTCAAACTTCTTAAAGCTCCTGCTGGGTCTCTCATTAGAAACCCAATCTTTCTGTGCAGCACTGCAGAGGTACTGGGGGTGGGGGCCTTTGGAGGCTAACAGGAATGCATGACCTGAACCTGGTGGGTCATAGGGAATCAGTGAACACTGATCCACTGAATGACATGATTTGTGCATGGTGAGGTGACTGTCCACAGTCTTTAGGAAGGATTGGAAGAAAGAGAATCTGGAGGCAAGTAGATCAACTAAGAAACTGTTACAGTGATTCATGCATACTGGAGAAGAATATATATTCTTCTGTTCAGAGGAGCAATGTTCTATATATGTCTGTTAGGTCTAGTTCATTTATAATATTTTTCTAGTCCTTTGTTTCCTCATTGATCCTCTAAAAGTTCTAAATGTTCTATCTATTAATGAGTCTGGTGTATTGAAGTCTCCAAATGTTGTTGCAGATATGTCTATTTCTCCCTTCAGTTTTTCAATCTACAGGACAAGAAGGAAGATGATTTAATAAGGTAATGAGTCTAGCCATAGTTTAAGTTTTTCAAATTTCTCATTAGTTTACGTCAAATTAAACCTTAATGAAGCAATTTTTTATTGAGAATATCGTTCGGTGGCCTTTGCCTACCAATAAAAAACTGCTGCCAATTGGTTCTGAGAAATCCTCTTCCCTTTATTTTCTGAGCTAACTCCCAAATGAACAATTTTGTTCAGGTCAAACATTTTCCAAAGTAGTCATGAAAGCTCAATTCATCTGGGATGAAGTTATGCCACTTAAAAAGACAGTTTCAACATTGCATTGTAATAAGAATACATAAAGAACTAGGAATTTTTCCTAGAAGAAGAGAAGATTTAGATTTAGAGCATCCCCAGAGAGCTAGCAATATTCTGTCAAAATATATCACACATCCACATCTTGTTTCAGGCCCCAATATTGACAAGTGGCCACTGCCAAATGAAATTCTGACCATCTGTGTTCCAGCAGGTGGAAAAATAAAGAATGCTGTCTCTGGATCAAAGGTAAGCTTCAACTACAAATTTGTGACAGAATGAGAGAACCGTGTCATATTATTTTAGTGATGCACAGCAAAGTTTTTCCAAGTTAATGCTGGTATGTATTCAGAAAGTACCAGTAATTTTGATACTGGGTAACATGGAAAACAATGCTTGGTGCCACTCCCTTTTCCATTCTAAGATCTTAGGCCTGTGAATCCCAGCTATGGGAAATATAGCACCATAGAGTGGACACTGATTTAGAGGATATACAGTCCTTGAAGGACATTTGTACATCCCTCTAAGGCATTGCTCCACTGCTGACATTGTGATTGAGTCTTCAAAAGGCTATCCATGGTTCTATCAATCTATGTGTTTCAGGATATGGCTTACATGATAAGGTCAGCTAATCCTATGAACATGAACCCATGACCTGCATTTCCTTTGCAGTAAAGTGATTTCCTTGAGCAGAAGCAATTTTTTTGGAATACCATCATGGTTGTTAAGGCATTCTTAAGGGCACATAGAAGGTAGTTTGGGAAATAATATTGTGTGTAAAGAAGGCAAATCAGGATCCAGAGTAAGATTATTTTCCAGTAAGTAAAAAAACACTGCCCCTTAAATGGTGAAAGTGGTCCAATATGCTGAACCTGACATTAAGTAATGGTGTGAACTCCATTGTGAACAATGTAGAATGGAGACATATTGGGGTCCTAGTGTCTATCTCTGTTGCTGGCATACTGGATACCCAGCAGTGGCTCTGCTCAGGTTGGCCTTGGTAAGTGGAAATCCATGACACTGAGACTATGCATAACCTGCATCTAAAACACTATGGACTTTGGTACTGAGCTCTTTGGGCAATGGCTGGGAAAAAGGCTGTGTGGTATTAGCAGTATATGTCTTCCTATCCTTGATTATACAATCTTTCTCTGCTAAAGAAAATTCAGGTGAGCATTTACATGGGACACAAACATATTCTGTGTTTTCACCCATTCAGAAAGTTCTATCTACACACACCTGTCCCCAAGAACAGTTAGTCTCCAATATTCCATGTTCTTTTATACCCTGACAATCCAACCAGAATACAGGTCACAGCTCATGAATTTGTATAGCAATGCACATCTGGTGATTTCTCCTTCCAAGCAATATAAACTACAAGGTACCCTTAAGTTCTAGACGATGTGAGGATTTTCCTCCACAAATCTACTTTATTAATATACCAGGAAGGGCAGGTAATACTACAGCTGTCCATTTTGGGTGATGTATCTATATTGTGTAAAACACTCTGTAAACAAGACCCAAATTTTCACTTCCTATAAGGAACTCCCTAAGAAGCCAAAGCTCTGGGCTGGGTGAGAAAAGGTAAGGTGGAAGGAATGGAGGCAAGGGGCATTTGAATCACTTTTTCAGTAGCTTACTTCTGCCTTCATGACCTAATAAAGCCTCATCTCTTATAAGGCACTTCCATTTGATGATGGAGTGCTGCAGTGTATGCCCAATTTAATGGCTCAGAGAGTCAGATATTAATGATGGGCAACAATTCTCATGGTTATTAGGTGACCCATGGGTAAGCATTCAGTCTCTGCTGAGGCTCAGTAATAAGCTAAATGCTGTTTCACCAAAGGAGAGTAATTATCTGTAAAGGATGGCAAGCTTTGCTCTCAAATCCCACATTTCTGTTCTGTGATTCTCATTTAGAACCCTGACAAAGTCTCTAAACAGCATCCCTTTTGCCACATACTATTCAAGCTCCATTGGATATGCTGGATCAGTATGGTCCTAGTGACAAAATAGCTTGCATGTTAGTCTAGAATTGTTGCAGAAACTCTTCCCAGTCCAGTTCTCACTCAAAACTAGCAGCTTTCTTCATTACTCAATAAATATGTCAGAGTGGCACATTTAAATGAGAAATATGTTGGCTCCAAGCTACCTGCAGGAATACTTGGTATTCTGACACTTTTTAGGTTGTATGACAGGGCAGATGCAACAGATTATCCTTCACTAGGAATAATATTTCATCACTTTGCCTTCTCTACTGGTTGCCTACAAATTTTCTAATTTGGAAACTACATGAATTTTTGGTGTATTTATTATACATCAACTGACATGCAAATGTCTTACCAATAAGTCTAGATCAGTTGTACTTTTTGATCACTAAGTCCAATCAGCATATTTTCTACTTAACAGTGAGGAGCTGTGAGTTTTGAAAGACAATTTGAATAATATACCAGCAGACTACATTACAATGTAAGGTGAAGATTTACTATACCCCTGAGGGATGACAGTGAAGGTATTTTGCTGGCCTTGTCAGCTGAAAACAAACCAATGAATATTGAAAAAAAATGTATTTGCCAAATCTATAGCTTCCTACCATATGTCTAGGGAATGTTTAAAATTTTCAAACACTGTTATATATCTGAAACAGTAACTGCAATTAGAGTAATCACTTGGTTTACTTTATGATAATACACTGTCACCCTCCAAGGTCTATCTGTTTTCTGCACAGGCCAAATAGGAATGTTGAATAGTGATGTGAAGGAATCATCACCTCTGCATCTTTCAAAATTTTGGTGGCACTAATCTTCACCATATAAGTGTGAATCAATTTCCAAACTCTCTATTCAGTTACATTATTCAAGACATCTATCTTTTCACAAATACCACACTCTCTTGATTATCTTAGCTTTTTGTAAAACATAAAATCATATATGGGACTTCTCTAACTTTGTACTTTTTTTTTCAAAATTCTTTTGATTTTCTTATTCCTTTGTTTTTGCATATAGGTTGTAAAATCAGCTCATCCATTTCTGCAAAAAAAAGTTTTGCTTAAATTTGAATTGTTTTGCTTTGAATCTATACATCAATTTGGATTGCTTTTAATTATTAGACCAATTATTTCCAAATGGCAACTTACTGATATCATATTTCTTTTTTTCTTCTTTTTTATTCAGATTCAATGACAAACATTACCTATCCACTGTCATAATTTTCCATGTGGGACCAAGGTATCCACGCATTTTTTTAAAAAGTTATTCTAATTATTTTTCATTTAAATAGCCAGGTACTAACCCTTAGATTAGTATATGAGATTCCAAGGCAAGGAAAGAACATACAAAATGCAAAGTCTGTGACATTTACTTCCACTAGACCTTTAAATATTCATTCACATAGAATATTACAGTTATCTTTCTACCGCCCCAACTCTCAGGTTAATAATTTTTATCCATAAATTTAATACTCTCTGTGAGGTTCTCAATGGGCTTAAATTATCTCTCATTCCACCTTGAATTGTGGCAGTTTAAAATTTAAGTAAGAACCATTGTAATATTATTAAATACTTATAATTTTTCATAGTTTATACTTTCATATTATTTTATTAAATACATATTTATTGAATATTTGAG
>JAQZBX010024340.1:0-30229 GCA_029593785.1 Cabassous unicinctus
GGCTGGCTTGCTTTCACCAGGAGGCCCCGGGAAGCAAACCCGGGGCCTCCCATATGGTAAACGGGAGCCCTATTGATTGAGCCACATCCGCTTCCCAACTCCTGTGTATTTTGGAGGCAGCCTATGTCATGTGGGTGTGCTGCTCAGATCCATTTGCTGAGTCATCTGTAAGGCTGCCAGTTTGAGTGGGGTCCAGAGCAAGAGAAGGCTTCCAGGGGGCCCAGGCTGAAGGGCAGGCAGCTCTACCATATGACTCTGATGATCCAGCAGATCCAAAGGTGACTCAAGTGTGTGTAGCAGATGGGGATGATGTCTGAACCCATGGCAGACATTGATAGCAGAATCACAGTGGAGTAGTCTAAAATTTAGGAGTAATTACGGGCACTCTTTGACAAGCAATTTTTCTCCTTTTGAGGTGGAACTCTTGGCTTGTTGCTGGGCCTAGCTGAGAATGTGAGAGGCACCAGGTAGTCTCGTGAATTACTATGAGAGTAATTAATGAGCGTCGTATACATGTTCTCTTTTTCCCAGGATACCTGTGGGGTTGTGTTTAGTGATTGCTAAATGAAATGTCAGTGAGTCGTGCATCTGATACGAAAACACACTCTGTTTCTCCTCTTTCTCACTTCCCATTCACGAGTCTCGAGCTTCTGCTCCCTCCAGAGTATCTGTAGTTGCCAAGATCACCAGTGATCTCTTTATTGCTAGAGCAATAGACACTTGAAAATTTTCTTATTTTGGAAGTATGGAAAATTTCAAATATACATGAAAGTTGAGAGAATAGTATAATGAACTTCTATGTACCCATCACAAAACTTCAATAGGTATAAACATTTTGCCCATTTTGTTCAATGGGCACTTTTTTTTTTTTGAGAAGAAAGCACAGGACTTCCATATACCCTCCTCAAGGACACTTTTAAAATCCTAATATTAGGGAAGCTCTCATGGTCTCTGGTCCTGTTGGCCACTGCTTCCTCCTTGATGGTTTCCCCAGGGTGACATTCTTTTCTGGTGCTCCTCTGACCCCTCTGCTGCTCCAATGCAGATGGCTCTCGGGGCCCCCTTCCTCTGCTTGTCCCTCAAATGTCAATGTGCTCCAGGGCTCTGTCTTGGACCCTCCTTCTCTCACGTTTCACACTCTTCCTGGGTAAACTCACTGTGGGGTGGCTTGGAGCTATGTACCCCAGAAAAACATGTTCTTAATCTTAATCCATTCCTGTGAGTGTGAGACCACTGTAAGTAGGAACTTCTGATGAGGTGATTTCAGGTAAGGTGTGACCCAGCCGCATCAGGATAGCTCTTGGTCCTATTACCGGAGGCCTTAGGGAAGGCCACAGAGAACGAAGTGATGGGAAGAGCCAGAAGTCAATGGAACCCAGAGGAGAAAGAAGATGCCGCCATGTGCATTGCCATATGATGGAAAAGCCAAGGAACCCCAAAGATTGCTGGCCAGCCAGAAGATCCTGACCACAGAGAGAAGCAAGCCTTCTAGCCTCTGAAACCATGAGCCAACAAAATTCCTGTTGTTAAACAAACCCATTTTATGGTATTTGTTTTAGGAGCCGAGAAACTGAAACACTCATGCTCTCTCCTGGCCTCACGTACCATCTCTGGACTGTTGAGGCCATACCTCATTGAGGTCCCCATCTCTGCCTTCAGCCCAGACCTCTCTCCCAGGCTCAGGTCTCTCGTATCTCCTGGACACCTTGGCCTGGTTGTCCCACAGGTACCCCCCACTCAACATGTACCAGACTGAGCTCAACTTCCTGCCAAAACCTGCTGTTTCCTGTATTCCCATCCATCCATTCAACAAATATTTATTAGATGCCTATGATGTATATAAGGAAAAACTGAAGATTTTGGAATAAGCAAGAGAACTTACTGCTAGAATCAAAATAATGGCCAATAATAAGTGTTGGTGAGGATGTAGAGAAACTGGACCCCTCACTGTAAAAGGGTGCAGTCCTGGACCACCCATAACCGGAGGTAGGCCAAGGGAGGAGGTTAACTGGAGGGACTGAGGTGGAGTGGGGATTAAAGTATAGGTGCTGGGGGATGAAGGGTAGAGTGATCGGACTTAGGGAGTGGCCGTATGTAGAGTGGACCGGGACCTGGGAGGCTGGATTGCAGTGCCCACATGTGGATGGCTCCGGGGGTGCCTGGGAAAACTGGGCACAAACACCACAACCTGGGGAGGCTTTGGGAGCATCCTGGCCAAGCGTGGTGGAGAGGGAGTGGGGCCGCCAGTGCAGGCTTGGGCTGGTGGCAGCCATAGCGACAACGTCTGCACATCTTTTCAGGATGGCCCATGCCTCCTGGAAATCGTGACCAGCTCCAGGCAAGTCTTCCAGAAAATGACTAATATTAGAGTTCCCATCGACTCTGGCAATGAGGGCATTGCCAACTAGGTTTAATTTGATTTATTAAAATAAATGTGGCGTTTCTTACACCCTGAGTGACATGATGTAATTCATATGTAGAATTACAAATTGTGATTTGTGTGAGATAAGAAGGGATGGCCATAGAGGTAAAGTGGGCAGATTCAATATTTATTTAGCAGGTGGAGTGGACAGGTGTTAGTGATGGATGTGAAGGGTGAGTGATTCGTGCAAAAAATGATTTCCAGGCTTCTGGCTGAGAACTGTTTCCAAAGTGCATTCCCCACCCTCTTCCTCTAGATGGCCCATCCGCCCCACGACAAAGATTCCCGAAGGTCATCTCCAGTCCAGTCAGGCTCCCGTTCCCTTGTCCACACCGACCTCGCCTCCCCACCAAATGTTGTAAGGTTCGAGGCAGGGTGGGGCGCCGGGAGGGCGTTAAGGGAGGGGATCCTGGGGTGGAAGAAGGAACAAAGTCGCGGCCTTTCCCGGGATCAGCCACCAGGGGCTCCAGCGAGGCCGCAGCCCAGCTCCTAGAGAGGGTCGCCCAGACGGCCCTCAGGGGGCGCCAGGCCCTCGCCTGGAAGAAGGGGGGTGGTGGTGGAGAGTACACCGGGCGTGGTCCGTCCTGGGTTCTTCCCAGGTCGGGAAGTCTCTTTCGCCCACTTGCTCCCAAACACTATCTCGGGAGGCACCAGCAGCGGAACCCGGAGCTAAGACCCGGGAAAACCGCCCTTTAACCGCGGCCCTGGGGCCCTGGCAGAGGGTGAGCCTCCGGGCGTGGAGGTGTGCCAGTGCACAGACGGCTGCGGGCTGGGGCAGGGTTGGAGTTCCCGACTGTTAGAGTTTGTCGAGAGCCAGGTTCGGAGGCTCGGTGGGCTGGGACACCACGAGTCCAGCACCCCGAGCCTGGGTGTCTAGGGGAGCAGATTCTGGGATGGCACGCTGGCCAACCCGCAGGGAGGTAGGGGGTGCGGCTTCAGCCCTTCCGATTTGCCCCACCCCCGCCCCCGCCCCCGCCTGGAGGTTTCTCCCCACTCCAGAGAACCCACCTTCCACCCTCCTGTTCCCGGCCTCCTGCGCTCGCGCCCCATCCCCACCCAAGGTTGCCAGGCTGGGGCCGCGAGGAGGGGCGCCGTTCCCCCCAGCCTCCCAGGCGACTGGAGCCGTCCTCTCCCCACCCGCAGGCCAGCAGCTCTGTGGGTGCTGGGAGCCTAGAGCCGCCACTCGGGTTTAGCTTGATCTCCCAGGCAGCCGGAGGCTGCCCGCGCCCAGAGGAAGGATGAAGGTTGGGAGAGGGTGGAGATAATGGTTGACGGGGAGGGGCTGGGATATGGCTGCCCCAGGGAAAATCGAGGACCTGAGGGCCTCATTCATTTTCTGCTTCCTTCTGCTCCAGCCCTGGGTGGGAGGCCCTGAGCTGACCTCCTCCCCTCCCTGGGCCTTCTTTCTCTGCAATGGAGAGCTGGACTTGTCGGGCCTGGGGAGGTGTCGGTCAGCAGCAGGGGCACCTCGGAGTTGGAGCTGGAGGTTCTTGTGCCTCAGGACCTCCTGGAATCATCAGGACCATTTTACAAATCAGGACGTGGAGATGGCTGGCACTGGACTGGAGCCCAGGTCTTCCTGGCTCCCAAGCAGAAGCTGCCAAATTCAGCAGCCACTCCTCAGTCCTCACCTGCACTCTCAGCTTTTGACACTGGCTCACCCTCTTCTGGCACCACAGGTCCCTGGTTTTCTCCTTACAGCTCTGGGCTGGCCCTTCCTGGCTTCCTACCTGTACTTCCCTTCCTACCTCTTAAAAGCCTCCAGAGCGCTGGATTGGGCCCACTTCTCTCCATTCTGCACACTGTCCCTGAGGGAGCTCAGCTTCCCCCAGGTTAGGCCTCTCCCCACACCAGGCGCTGGACCCCCGTGTTTCTGGCCAGCTCAGTCTGTAGCGCAGGTAGCCAGGGGCCTCCTGGGCTTCTCCCCTGGAATGTCTCTGAGGCTGTAAACTTGTTTTGCATCTCTGAGTTGGCACCAGCACCTGCTGGGCCTGTGGGCACGTGTATGTCATGGGACCAGGTGTGTGGGTCAGAGAGACCCGAAAGGAGGAGGGAGGTGGCTGTACATATACATTTTAGCCTCCACGTGGCCTTTTCCTGTCCGTATGGCCCTGACCAAGGAGCTGCTTCAGAGTCGCGCTAGGAAGACACCTCACAATGTGTGTGGTGGTGGGGTATAGAGGTGGCTGCTGGGGACAGGAAACCCCGGTGCTGTAAGTGGGGTGAGGAGGCAGGCTTGGGGCCAGTGGGATGGGGAAGGCTTGCTCAGAAAAGTGGACTGTTTGGAAGTCATCAGGACTTTCTGTGATGATTTCACTGTTAGAACCTAGCTGAGCGCCTTTGAAAGGGAGCCTTTAAGAGAGATCTTTAAAAGGGGTTAGCATCCACAATGGGGCTCTAGCGCTTAAAAGATTGGAAATATTTTTTGGGAGACAGTTTGGATGGGGGCAAACAGCGAAGCCCTCACCTCCGCCCTCTCCCCCCAGCCCCCTGAGGGCTTTAGGCATGTATTTAACGGGGAGACCTCCACACGGCCTCCCAGCCCACACCAGTGGGATCCTAGCTTGGCCCAAGGCTGAGCTTCAGCTCTGCTGGCAGCTTCTCAGCCTTTTTCCCCACCATCTGGTTGCAAATCTCCCTAAGCCAGCCAGCTCCACACTCACGCCCACAGTGCTGGCTCCCTGGCTCCAGCCCCCTTCCTCCCTGAAGTCCTGGGAGTTGCTCTTTACAGCCCCAGTTTTCTGCCCCAGAGAGCTGCCATACAACCTGTGGTCAAGCCTTCATGCAAACCAGGATCCTTTCACTCAAGCACTTGGGGGGCCTCACCCTACCCTCCAGCCACACCCATGTTGCCCCCTTCTCCCCCCTGCCTGGGCTGTCCAGCATCTAGTCTGAACTTACTGCCACTTTCTCTGGGAAGCCTTCCTGGTGGACCCAACCAAATGTCCTCTCCTCACTGTCCTCTTAGAGCCAGGCCTTCCCTTCACATGTCTAGGGCCTCACCCTGTACCTTACTGTGTCCTAAGGCTGGAACTTCTTCACCATGCTGAGCCCAATGCCCAGCACTGAGCCTGGCACAAAGTAGGTGCTAAGGAAAAGGCTGCTGCATGAACAAATGAATGGGGACATCAGGCGTATTTTTTGATGCACCTGTGAGAGCTGTTCTGGACACTGAATGAGGACCAGCAGGTGGTAGGTTCTACCCTCATAAGTGTCCTGGGACTTAGAACCAGAGTCTCGGTTTTCTCAAGAAGTTTGGCCTGTGGGTGAGCTTTAAGACTGAGTCCTCAGGTGAACAACTGTCACCCATAATTAACCTTGGGCTGATTGGGTCGTTGCTCCTGTTTCCTCTGCAGGCTTTAACTCTGATCCACCTCAGGCTCAGCCTGCTAGGATTTGGCACCCCTTGCTAGGCTTTCATGGGATCTGATCCTGCCTTGTGGAGTGGGCAGGTGTTAGTGATCCAGTCTCCTCGCCTTTCCTGCCCACTCTCATCTCATGCTGACAACTCACAGGAGCCAGTAATTTCTCAGACTCCTCTGTCCCAGATGGGTGAATGCAGAGCCCTACATGCCCACTTTTGGGTGTGCATCACACACACACACACAGAACCAGAAACACTACTGGGTCAGAGTGACCATTTTTATTAGATTTCAGCAAGACTACACAGTACGCGTTTCATGCAGATTAAATATGTGTCTTCACTGCCCCTTGGAAAGGAGCATTTACACTGCCAGCTCCTTCATTGGCATGTCAAGGGGTGGGCATCAAGGGGAGCCTTCAATATATTCCATGTGGGGGACAGTTGGTATCGTGACTAGGGGTAGAGGTGAGATAGTGGGCAGTGGTGGGCCCCGGGGGCCTTGAATCTTCAGAGGATCAGGGACCACAGGACCTTGATCTTTTGCTGGTGCTGGCACCAGAGGATCTTGATCTTTCAGAGGCAGGGGGATTATTGGAACTTGATTCGTCAGAGGTTCAGGAACCACAGGACCTTCCTTCTTTGGAGGCTCTGGGACCGTGGGACCTTGATCCTGGACAGGTGCCACAACCACAGAATCATGGTCCTTCAGATGCTCTGGGGCCACTAAACCTTGATTCTTTACAGGCCCAGAGATCATAGGACCTTGATTCTTTACAGGTGCTATCACCATGGGACTTTGAGTCTTCAAATGCTCTAGGACCAGGGGGCCTTGATCCTTGACAGGTGCTGGCAACAAGGAACCTTGATTCTTCACAGGCTCAGGGGCCACAGGATCTTGATCCTTCGGAGGCTCTAGTACCATGGAACCTTGATTCTCAACTCTTGCTGGGATAATAGGACTTTGGCTCTGTAGAGGCACTGGGACCATGGGACCTTGGTCTTTGACTGGTGCTGAGCTCACAGGACTTTCATTCTTTAAAGGCTCCAGGACCATGCAATCTTGATCCTTAACTGGTGTTGGGACCATGGGACTTACATCCTTCAGAGGCCCCTGGACCACAGGACCTTGGTCCTTTGGAGGCTCTGGGACCATGGGACCTTGATCCTTTGGAGGCCCCGGGACCGTGGTACCTGGATCCTTTGCAGGCTGCTCTGGGACCACAGGACCTTGACCTTTCAGAGGCCCTGGGACCACAGGACCTTGATCCTTGTCTGGTTCTGAGGCTACAGGACCTTGATTCTTATGTGAACCGCTGGCAGGTTGGATCGGGCTCCTGCAAAGGAGAGAGAGGTGGTCATTGCAAAGGCCAGAGCCCCGGTCAGGGGTAGGGCAGAGCACAGATTGCCTGATAAGTCTTGACCTAGTGGAGTCTGGGCACCTCTTTCAGAGAGCTGGGAGGAGAATCTGATGTCCGTGTTCTTAGTATAGAACGTGGGGTGGGGTAAGGGGCAGGCTCAGGAATCAGTCATTCAATGTGCTTGCCAATTGATTATAACCTGCACGTGGCACAGAGGGCGGGGCCCTGGTGACAACGGCATGACTGTAGCTGGACTCAGCGTCTCCCAGTGGGCATCCCTTCAGCCCGTCCCGCCCCATGCTCCACCCAGGCCCCTCCTTCTTCCTCTAGGATAGCTGGGCCCATCCTGGGAGCCCCTTTTTAACTATCTGCTAGGATAGCTGGGAAGCCCCCTTTTAGCTACCTACTATTCCCTGGGCCTTCCAAGAGTCCTCCCCTTCCCCTGACTGTGGGAGGGCCAAGGAGTCCGTGGTCCACCAAAAGGCAGGCAGTAGGAATGTCTCCTCCCACCTCACCCCTACAAGGAGAGGAGTATTTTATCACTGACATTGTTTAGACCTACTAGCACATGGTGATAAAAAGAAAAAGCAGACTGACATTTAATTGGCTTTATTATTGCTTTAAAATTCTCTGTAGACAACGTACGCCCCCTTATTGCCTACACTCAGGGTGGGCTACTCCCATTGCCCCCCACCTTTGGTAGGTCCCTAGCTGGGACTCCCCTTTCAGGAAGTGAAGAGGCCCTGATCCCCTCATTCCATGCCTACTTCCAGGTTTGTCCTCTTCTGCCCTCCCTCTGCTCCTCTCAGGCCATGCCCTCATTTTCTCCAAGGCTCTGGGGCTTATTTCCTTGCAGCCAAGGGTCCAAGTCTCTCAATAGAATGCTCACGGGCTGCTCCATCTGCCTTACTGTGGACACCTGCCCCATCCCTTGCCCACTCCCACTATGGAGAGCATGTGACATCACTGACACCCAAGGGCATACAATGCCACACTCAGATCCAGCCAGCCTGGAACCTTCTAGTTTAGAAAATGCAGGTTCCTTCCATGCAGGTCAGGCTGAAAGTCACCATTCAAGAGTGACGTTGCTCAGCCAGTATCACAAGCCTTTGCACACCTACAGCACATTTTGTTTTCCAAATCACTTCTTTGCATATCTCATTTCAGCGACACAGCAACCCTGTGAAACACGCAGGGAGGATGTTATTCTTCCTACTCATCAGATAAAGAAACTGAGGTTCAAGTGATGGCAGTGAGGGCAAGTGAGGGGTCCTGCCGGGACTAGAATCTGAGTCTTTCCACTCCTGGAGCCTCTCCCCTGTAGTGCTGGGGATGGGCGGCTATTATTATTCCTCTTTTACACTTTGGGACCAACCAAGTCTTTAAAACCACTTCGGCATCTTAGCAGTTCCTGTTGGCTTGTAGGAATATGTCTTACTCATTTATTAAAGTCGGTCCAATAAAACCTCTACATGGTAACACTTTCTAGTTCATTATGGTTTAATCTCCCTGGGTCCATGTTTGTAGTCAATTTATTGGGTATAATGATATTTGCTCAAACATTTATGATGATTAGATATCATGTATGTAGAGCACCTTGTACCCAGGTATTATTAGGTAGTATTATGACTATTGTTTTAGTTCCTTAAAAGTAAAATTAGGGAGCAGATGTAGCTCAAGCAGTTGGGTGCCCGCCTTCCATATGGGAGGTCCCAGGTTCGGTTCCTAGTGTCTCCTAAAGGAGACGAGCAGACGCAATGAGCTGATGGAATGAGCAGACAAAATAAGCAGACATAATGAGCAGGGAGTGGATGTGACTCAAGTGTTTGGGCACCCAACTCCCACATGGGAGGTCCCGGATTCGGTTCCCGGTGCCTCCTAAAAGAAGATGAGCCGACAACAAGTGGACACAATGAGCAGACAATGAGCGGACACAACGAGCAGACACAATGAGCAGAGGCAACGAGCAGACACAGTGAGCAGACAATGAGCTGACAGACGAGGGAGCCATCTCGGGGTGGAGTAAAATTATACATATTTGGACTATTTTTGTTCTGATGGGTCATCCAGATCTAGAAAGCTTTTTCCTCTGTATTTGTTATCTCGAGCTACTAGAGGACTGGCATCTCTCAGCAGAGTACACATGGCACAGGCAGCCTACCTGTCCAGTCCCTCTTGAATCACTGAACGTGACTGTGGAGAGAAAGGGGCCAGGGCAGCTCCTTGGCTCAGCACAATGCAGAGCACAGCTTTGGTCAGACGGACATGGCTGACTGCTGTCATTATGACCTTAGTGTCTCTGAGGAGAGAGCGGGGCAAGTTCATGAGATGCCGGCAGAACACAAGGGTGGCATTAAAATACCTCCAATAGTTGGTGGTTGACCAGAGAGGAAAAATAAGGCCATAATTCAGAATTGAGTCAAGAAGGAAATCGATTAGCTGAATCCTGTCAGGTAGGGAAGGGGCGTGGATGGCTCACCCTGAAGGGGTGATGGAGCTGAGAGAGGGGGCAAAAGGAGCTGATGGCCTGACTTGGGTTAAAAACCTACCCCATTGGCAGGACATGGACTCAGAGTCCCCTGGAGGCAAGGAGACGATAAAGAGGGCCAGCCACACAGCCTGGGTGGCAAAATCCATTTCCTTAGGTGGATGCATGTTGGCTCCCATCACACTCCAAATTTCTGTTTGATGAGCATTCTCAGCCAGCTGCGAGGCAGCCCCACATTTGCTTGGGTGTGGAACCCTATGTTACTTTGGCATGGAAACTTGTTTCCTTAGTGGGTAAGAATTAAGATGAGAAATGATGAATGAAATCAAACCAAAATATTACTTTTTTTTGGAGGTATTAAGTTTAGGAAAAAATTGGGGTAGATTTAGTCTGATAGTATTTGTAATGTTCAAGATAATTTGCCATATTAGAATATCTAACAGACTAGCTTTGGGATTCCAGTATAAAATGTATAATAGAATAAGTAATTTAGATTTGTGATATTATGTGGAAAGATATAAGACCGTTTTACAAATTCTGTAAACAATGCTGGAACTTTTACGACAACCCAGTAAGCCACCGTATTTTTAAGTTTAATTCATTTAAAATTATTTATAGTTTAAATTAGAAAATTAACTTTAGAAAATTTATTATATTATAAAATTTAATTGTGCATTTATAATTGGTAATATATAATTATATATTTATAAATTGAATTATACATTTAAACCATAACTTAAATTATAAAAGCCCCCTTAAAAGGGGATTGTTAAATACCACGAGAATTTTTGAATTTGCTACTCTTACAAATTAAACATTCATTTTTAAAACCAAAGTGGTCTCGGTAGGTTTTTCTATGCACGAAAATGCCCTCGAGGCACCAGAAAACTCACTAACACTTAATTCCCCCTCTGTGTGCCCCACCAACCAGGTACAGACGGTGGCAGCACAGCGGCACCCACAGTGCCCTCTGGCTGCGAGGTGGCCGCGTGTGCAGAGGCTCCTGGAGTCAGCTGTACGTGCCCACAGGCCAGCTGTCCTTGGGCATGGCCCGACCTCTACAGCCGATTCTGCGGCCCTGGCCCAGCTGAAACTCTTCTCAAAAAACAGCCCCTGACACAGGCCCCATCTCCCTCCCAGCTCTGTGTGCCTCTGAGAAACTAGAATGACTGTGTGCATGTTAGCTTCTGTGCGGCTTACTGCATGTGAGCTCTTGGGCTACACAACCACAACAGACCTCAGTTTCCTCGCCTGTAAAATGGGGATGACGATACCAACACCAGGGATTATTACTACAACAGAGGATCAGAAAGCCCTGTTAGGCAGAGGTATGAAATCATAATATCTATAGAGGTCTTGGGTGCATTACATAAATCCATCCATTTCTATAATACATGTAATAACAGTTTACCAAGTGCTCACACACTCGCTCCCTCATCTCATTGGACCCTAGCAGTAGCCCGTGTGGCAGGCAGGGAAGGCGGCCCGCCCTTGAGGCCTCCCCCTTCTTGTGCTGTCTGCTGTCCATCTCGTGCTCTCTGACCTACTCCTAATGCTGTGTCTTTGTGCTGCTTCCCGGATTGGCATCTTTCACCCACTGTCCCCTACTGAAGCCCTGCCCATCCCTGAAGGCTCAGCTCGGGTCCCACCTCCTCACTAGGTCTCCCTGCATGTGTCTCTCCAAATGAGTTTTGTCTGGCTCTCCCCTTTAGCACCATTTTACAGTCTGCCTCCACACACAGCGATATCCCAATTAGATGTCATTCCCTCCATTCCACCATGAGCTAGGCAGGGACTGTCCTCCTCACTGCAGCCTCAATGCCAGCATGGTGCCTGGGACCAAGAAGGCCAACGGGAAGATTTGTGGAATTGTTGCTGAAACCTATCCTGTTGCATCAACCAGAAACCCAGAGTCTTTCAAAACTCTCACCCAATCCATCAAGTTCCATCTCTTCTAGCTCCTAACAGTTCTTTCTTGAAGTTTTCCACCTCTTTCTCCCTACCCCTGCCCCACACCACATCTCTCTGGACCACTGTAACAGCCGCCTAACAGGGATCCCCTGCCCCATCTATTCTTGCTCCTTTCCAATCCATTCAGTCAAAAAGATCTTTCAAACCCAATCACGTCCCCTCCCTACTTAAGACGCTTCAATGGTCTCTCCTTGTACCAAGAATAAAGAGCAAACAATTACAAGGCCCACCTAGCTGACCAGCCTGCTCCAATTGCATCCCCCAACTCTGTGTGTCCCAGTTCTCCCCCAGATCCCGGCATTTCATTCTGTTTCTTCAGCATACCCTGCTCCTTCCCACTTCATGGCTTTTGTACAAGCTCTTTCCAACTCCTGGAACATTCTCTTGCCCCCTCATTGCCTGGTTAAAGCCTGCTCATCCTCCAGCTCTCAGTTCACTGGAGCACTTCCTCAGGGAAGCCCTCCCTGGCCCCCCAGACCAGGCCAGCTTCCCTGATACAGGCCCTGGCACTTCCTTTTCTAGCCCTTATTGCAGCTAATTTCTGCATTCTTTTGGGTTAAGTTTTTGCCCACTAGCCTGAAGTGATCAGAGGTCAAGGATCATGTCAGTTTTGCATATCATTGTATCCCCAGTACCTAAAACAGTGCCTGACACCGGGAAGTCCCTGAATAAATATTTGTTGATGAATGAATTAATGAGAGCCTTTTCTGGGCCAGGCTCTGTCTTATTTGCAAAACTTAATGTTCCAAGGTTACACGAGGCATCCTAAGTCATAGACACCTAATTTTCTGCCCTTCTTCCTGTTTCCATGGAGACAGGCAATGCCTCCTGGGTCCATAAACACTGATGTCAGATCCATGCTGACTCAGCGTCTGGAGGCATAACTACTGAGTCCTGCTCTCACTTATCAGGAGAAATGGCAAAGCACTACTGATTGCTGCTCTTGCCCACAGTCCTAACCCCACAATCCCTCCCCAGACTGTCTCCAGATGCACCATCAAGGCAGCCCAGAGCCGGCAGTGCTCCAGGTGCAGGAACCTGGTCAGAAGTCAGGGACCCTGTGGATCCTGTTCTTGAGTCTCCTGCCTTCCACAGCTTGGAAAAGCCCCAAGGAAGGAACTCATATTTACTGAGCAATAACTGTGTGCCAGGCTCTGGGCTGGGTGTTCTAATATGTATCATCTCATTAATGTAAAGAACAGCCTGCTGGTGGAGAAAGTGCTCTCATGGGTCTTGAGGCCAGAAGAGCTGGGTGCAACGGCTGACCCAACTACTTCCTAGCCATGGGGTGTCATCTCAGTTTCCTTATCTGTAAAATGGGGATTACGGCACTCGCCTCCTGTGGAGGATTTGTTTACGTGAACACTCAGAGCGTGCCCCCCTGGGACACATGTTGTTTGGTAAATGTTAGTTACGAAGAGGGACTGAGTGATCTGGTCCAATTGTCTCACTCTACAGATGGCAAACCAGGCCCAGAGTGGGCAAGTGATTTCCCATAGCCACACAGCTAATGGACAGTGGGTGCAGGACTAAAACACAGGCCTCTCAACTCCTCAGTGGGTGGGGGAAAGGGCTGGAGCAAACTCACTCAAGGCAAAGGTGGGCAGGAGGAGCCGGGCCGGGTCCAGGTTGGCAGCCCACGGAGGCCTGGCAGGAGGTGGGGGGACAACGGACAGGGCTTTTTCACGGCGTTGTTCTCCTCCTACGGGCCTCCACGGACCCAGTCCACATGTCCACATCTCCCAGACACAGAAAAAGCTCCTCACCACAGAGATCGGAAATGCGGCTGCCCAAGTGGGGTCACCAAGGAAACCGTCTTTGAAAGGCTCGTTATTCTTATGAGGAATCTGCAGGAGACGAGAACTCTTGCTCCTGCCTCTCTCCCCCACAGGACTCCGTGGTAACCTCTATTTGAGCAATTATCCTGTTGTTTGGTGATTATCTGCCTTTCCCGCTGGACTGTGGGGCCATGCTTTGTTCATCTTCGCCTTGCGAGTATCTAGCACAGTGTCTATCAATAGTAGTACCTGGCCGATATTTGCAGGGTTTATGGATGTCTGGTGTGAGGTTTTTTTCTCTTTACTTCTTTTTCTCTTTTATTCATCTGTTGGACCAGATCGCCTGAGCTCCTGCTCTGCGTTAGGCCCTCTGCTGGGGACACAGGAATGAAGGAGCCCTGGCTCCTGCCTTGAGGAGCTCCCTGTGCGGAGGAGGCAGGAGGCAGACCTGTGAACACCCCCTCCTCCCCGAACACTAGCAGGCTGAAGGCACCACCAGCGACAGCCCTGGCCTTTACAGACCCCCATCAGCCTGGGGCTCTTCTAAACCGAGAGGTGCTGTCGGGGCAAAAGACGGCACTCTGCTAGAGAAGCCCTCCCTCTCTGTCCCACAAGAGCAGAGCTCCACAGAGCCAAGTCGAAGACCTGCAGGGCTGGGAGCACAGACCTGGCGGGTCCTCGGGTCTCCAGATCCTCTGCTGCAATATCCCTGCCAGCTGGCCTCAGCCCTGCTTGCACAGCCCCGGGAGGTGGCCACCTGCCCGGCGAGGGGGCCCAGCATCTAGACCCTGAGCAGAAACCTCCCTTCCGGTCAGCCCCACTCTCCTTCCTCCCTGCCACTGAGCCTGGTTTGTGCTCTGGGGTCACGCTCTCAGGGGACACTATGCTGCCCACCCAGGATGGCCTTTCAGATGTTGGACAGCAGTTGTGTCCCTATTCTTGGCTTCTCTGGGCAAGACACTCCCCACAGGAGCTCAGACCCTTGGCTTCCAGAGCCCTCCCCATCCTGACTGCTTCCCTCACTGTGTGTTTCAGGCGGCTCCCGTCCTTTGGAAAGTGTGACCCCTCCGAACTGAGGGCCAGATGACAGGCGCGGTCTCTGAGGGGGACCACCCCGCCTCTGCACAAGAGTCCACACCTTGAGTCCTTGGCTCCTTTAGCTTTCTCTCAGCCACGTCAGCGTCCGCTGCCATAGCACCCGCCCCATCTCGTCTGCCTAGTAAACCTCTCCTCAAAGATTAAAGTTTCAGTTCCAGAGTCGCTTCCTCAGGGAAACCATCTCTGATCCCTACCACCAAGAAGGAGGCCTTCTGTGTTCCCACAGCACCCTGAGCAGTCCCCTCAGATCAACCCCCCTGTACTGTAGCCACCTCACCAGGCTGGGGCTCTTTGAGGGCAAGGCCTATGCCTGCTTCATCTGGCTTTCCTCCCTCCTCCATTCTCTACCTCCCATCTCTCTCCTGCCTTCTCTCTTTCTCGCCTCCCCTCTCTTGCTGCCCTCCTTCCTTCCACAAACATTTCATAAAATGCCTACTGTGTGCCATGCCCTTGAATACAGTGGAGAACCAGGGAGCTCCAGCAGTGGGCTGGCGCACAGTAGGATGCCTACCCCTGAATGAGGGTTTTACAACCCTCATAAGACGAAATCCTAACAATCACATTTATATGACATACAAATGGTTCTCTATTTTGAGCTTCCTTAGCACCCTTTTTGTCCTCCTAAACTATAACATCTTAAGGTTTTCCAAGAGGACTTTCCAGTGTAGCATATGATTTTCACCACAACTTTGTCAGTAAGACCCTATTCACCAGACACAGACGCTTAGAAAAGTGTAGTAAATTGCCAAAGGTCACACAGTGAGTCAGGACCTTAACCAAGGATGACAGATTTTTAGTTTGAGCTCTTTCCACGCTACAACACCGCTCAAGGGCGAGACTTCAAATACAGAGATTCCAGGCTTGCCTGCCAATGTCTGAACTGGGTCTGCCTTCATGACCTTGATTTGGTTCTGCCAAGTCAGGAGGCTGAAGCCAATGACTTCTGCAGTTCTCCAGCTCAGAGCTCCCCACTGAGAGAGGTGCCCTTTGGGGGACCAGGCCTCCCCCTCAACCAACCTGGCCAGTCCTCCTTGGCCTCAGCAATTCTTGTGCCTGCGGGCCTCACAGGTTTACCTCCTAACGTTCAGCTGACCCAGGCAAAGAAGACAGTCCAGAAAGGAGCAGTACCCTGGCCTAAGAGTGCCTCTCCACACTGCCCCTGCAGTCCCTGCCTGTGCACCTGCCAACTCGGTCTGCCAGCCCAGGGTCACACAAAGACTGTCGTCGCCACAGGAGGAGTAGCTAAGACCACTGCTAGGAAAAATGCTGCCACCACAAGACTGAATTCTGGGTGGGGGGTGGTGAATTGTCCTGATCAAACTCAGGATCTGTGACCTTCCTTTGACTCATTTTCCATAGATGAGAGTGTTTAGAGTCATTGAAGGTGTCAGAGCAAGGGAGGGACAGAAAGAAGAGACTGCTGTTTCAGGAAGATGCTCATCTTATTTATAGTTGGGATCTTTTAGACCGTCTCAAGTCCTGGACAAGAAATGGGTTTCAGAGTCACCCCCACCTGGGTTCAAGTCCTGACTCACCACTTACAAGTTGTATGACTTTGTTACTTAATCACTGAGTTTTGATTTCTTTATCTGTAAAACAGGGATGGTACCTAGACTCTATGGCCCTATTGTGAGGATTAAATGGGATCAAGTATGTAAAGGCCAAATAAATGTTTGTTCTCTTCTCCTAGGCTTGCCAACTCTGTGTTGCAGAGAGGTGGAACCAGAGATTTGAAGATTCCTAGTGCAGAGATCTTTCTCCAGCACTCAGGTTCCCTCCAGGTTCCATGTTCTTCTGAAGTACAGGGATGGTTGGACTAGTTGGTTTTCTGTCTTGTGACTTTTCTTTATTTGCTTGTTGTTGATAAATACCTTTACTATAAGGTATTTAATTCTGCTAAGAAGAATTAAATAAATTCCCAGTTGTCTAATAAATATTTTAAAAAGCATCCTTGGTTGTTTTAACACCAAGAAGGCAAAGCCAAGGGCACAAATGGTTGTCTCAATGGGCTGCCAGGAATCTGATAATCCTGATAATGACCCTTTTAAAAATGTAAAGTGCTGGACTAAGGCAACCTAACAATAATGGCTCAGTTTTTGTCGAGCTCAGGGCTCCTGGCAACTTGCAGATCAATTTTTGTCTCCTCCCCCCGCCACCACCACCTAAAGCAAAGGATGGATCTTGAGCAATTAATCAAAATTGGTTTCATATGTCCCGAGGGGATCACTTAAAATGAACAAGTAATTGCAGAAATGGAAGCTGCACCAGATGATTTATAGGGTGTTGTCAGAGAGGAGGGATAGGTGAAGGGCTGGGGGAGGAAAGCGGGTGGCAGGAGCCAGCACTGGAGGGGCTGCATCTCAGGCAGCGAGGCAGAGGAAGTAGGCACACCTCATGTGGCTCTAGCTCCCACTCTGTTTGGAACCAAGAGTGGTGAGTCACTAGGAAGTGGTAGTCAGTGAAACTCACCAGGAAATGAACTATTGACCAGGGTGCCCACAACTCATGGAAACTATGGTTTACAGAGGGCTTTCGCGTGCATCCTCATTGGGCCCTCCCCACAGTTCTGTGGATCAGAAACAGGTCTCCCTGGCTTTGGGAACTCTTAGCATCTGCTGTCCAAACTCTGGGACCAAACAGATTCGGATAACAGTGTATCCATTGCTGGCCAAACTCTTACTTCCTGAATTTGGGGAACAAATAGATTTGGGCAGTGATGGATACTTGTATTATTATTATCTCTTTGAGGCTCAAAGAAATTAAGAGACTCAGTCAAGGTCACACAGCTAGTAAAGAGTAGAGCTTGGATTTGGAACCAGGCCTGTTGGCTCTAGTTCTGAGCCCTTCTAAAAGACTACGGCACCTCTCTGCCACCTTGGAGTTAGGAGGGCAGGGTGTGGGATCAGCCACCCTCTAAAATTACCCTCTAACCAAGGGTCCATGGTTTTATGAAGTCAGGACTGTTTAGAAAAAGTGGCTACATAAAGTTCAGAGGTATGCTGACCCAAAGAGAGGCTGGCCGTTAGCGAACCAGCCTGTGACTGCTCTATGCTCTGCTGTTGCCAAGACATCTCTCAAAATTGCCAAATAAAACCTTGAGGAGGCACTATCTATGGGAACAAACTGGATGGACCTGGCAAATATCATCATTCATTCACTCACTCATTTATTCATTCAACAAACACTTTAGAAAACATTATCTGTGGCAGATGATGGGCCAGGAGCTAGGCCTATAAAGATGAACAGAAGGACCCAGCCCTTGCCCCCAGGGAGCACAGTCTAGCGGGGGATACACACAGGAGCGGAGGACACAGTACATGTGGTACGTTCCATGATGAAGACACACACAGGGAGCATCTTACCCAGCCTGGGAGGTGCGGGAAAGGCTTCCTGGAGCTGTCCCCTGAGCAGAGTCTTGAAGGATGAGTAGGAGTTAGCCAGGTGGAGAAGCAGAAGGGCATTCTGGGCAGGTGGGACGGCGTGGGCAGAAGCATGGAGGTGAGCAGCGGCATGGTGCATGAGGGAACGGCAGGCTTCTGTGGGCCATGAACAGCCCACGGATGGCTTTAAGCGGGATGGGGCATGGTCCGATTCGCATGTTCTAAAGATCCCTCTGGCAGCTTAAACCAGTAACATGCCAATAATCTATTTATCTCAACTGAAGCTCCCTTGGCTCCAGATAAGATGTCTTGGTGGAGACAATTGTATACAATGCCAAATTAACAAGCAACTGAGGGCCACTAGTATGAGCTCAAGAGGCAGAAATTTAAGCTCAGTTCCACTGTTTGAAATAAAATGCAAAAACTGGTGGCTTGTGAACCAATGCCCCAGGTAACGGATGCCAGTTTTACCTCTTGTAGCTCTAGTGCAAAGTGTATTAATGAATGAAAAATCTGTTGGACCATTCTATATTAAATAACCGTACATTTCGGTACCCAGGGAAGAAAAACCGTATATTTAGCTGAGCTGATTGGTCAATTCAACTGAAATATTTAAGTTGTATGTGAAGATCTGATCCAATTCCTGTTTTCCCCTAGATTATATCTAGGTCCCAAGATTTAAGGAAGATACTGGGAAAGCTTGCAGGAGGGCCTGTGATGGCACCGCCAGAGTGTGGCACTGTGGGGTGGTTTTAGTGACGAGTCTGACTTGTGTGAAACCTGACTTATGTTAGGCCAGCCCCAGACTCCTTCAGGTGAGGGGGAGAAAGGGCCCGGGCTGTGGGGTCAGAAGACCGGGGTTCCTGCCTCCATCTGTCCAAGCTGGACCAAGCTGGCCGGGTGCCCCGTCTCCCTTTCCTCATCTGTTACCTGGGGCAGACACTGCTGCATACTATCGGAGGTTTCAATGGAACAACACAGAAAGAAATCAATAAATGTAAAGTGTTAGAATATTATTTTTAGGTCTGTGGACTCAAGGTAATTCAATAGCTGGAAATCTCAATCTGTGATCTTTAATCAGAGTGCTTGCCTAAATAGGCTTCATGTACTGTCAGAGATCACTAACAGGTAAATATCAGAAAGATATTGAAAACATACACTTTCAGGTACTCTAAAGGGAAAGGGAGGGCCTGGATGATCACTGTATTTAGTGTCCACTGTGGGTTCTCCTACAGCCATCATGTGATTTCATCCTCGCCGTGCTCCTCTGAGGTGCGTTACTACTGTCCCCATTTTCAGAGGACAACAAGGCTCAAAGAGGTAAAGTGACTGACACAGGGCTGCACAGCCAGGACTGATTTCTAGCCACAAAGCTTGTAAACGCTAAAGTGCACTGCAATGCTAAGCAGGATTCCCACAGGAAACAACAAAATACACGAATGATGGAATTCTACTTCTGTTCATATCGGCGTTCTAGTGTGGTCGAGGCGTTGTGAAGATGTTATGAATCAAATGGTGAAGATGTATGAATACATGTTTGGTTCTGCAAGAGTGGAGACTCTGAAAAGCTTGGTTCTATTGCTTTCATACAGCTCCCCTGTCTGGGTGGTCTTGGCTGCCCCTCCTGACCTTAAGTGAAGGTAGGGGTGGGGTCTCGCCCTAACTGAAGATCATCCACAGGGTAAGTCCCCAGAGAAGCTTTTTACACCTATAAAGGTTCTGAAAATCTAACCTGTTTCATGAGATTTTAGCAGTAAAAGGACCTTGAAACCACAATGACTCGCTAAGGGAGCCCACAGCCTTTGTGAGATGGGATTCGACCCTTCCCAAATCTGTGAGAAGCAGGTTATACATTTTTAAACCCTAGTGGACAAAAAAAAATGAGGAAAGAATTTCACTACAACACACAAACACTAAGGCAGAATTAAAAGACATTTATAACTAATTCAGCAGCGATGACTTGTTTTAAAAGTAGAGGGCTGGTTTTAATTTTGTTTGCTGTTTCAGAGAAGCACCATCAGTGACAGGCTATCTATTTGCCTTCTGGGCCTTTGGCCGGCATCAGGGCTGCTCAGTGGAAACCAGGGGCCTATGGGGCTGTGAATGGCCCTGATCACGTGGGCAGCGTGGATAAGGCTGACCCGGCTCCCTGCCCCCTCCTGCTCTCTCTGATTCTGAGCATGAAGCTCACTGTCAGTCTCTCAGGCCCTTCTTGGTGTTTTCACATGTGTGCTTTTCTGGGTGTCTTGGTCTCTCTGTGCCTCTATTTCTACTCTGTGTTTCTCTCTGTTCTTTCTTTTCACCATTTCAATTCCTGTTTTGTCTCTCCCTTAACTGATCAAAAGAGAGCTGAATAATATACTTCTATGTATTTATTTACTGAACAGTATTTTGTCCAATACTGCTTCACACAAAAGCAGCCAGGTGGGTGGAATGTTTTCTCTTCATCTGGAAAATAAACCTCCAGTGGTTTTTCATCTATGTGGCCCTTGACTGAGTCCCCACTGCCGCCCCACCGCACCCCTCCCCACCCCAAACCCAGAAATCCAGGATCAGCAGTAGAATAAAAGTCCCACCTTAGAGCTCCTGGTCTAGAGCAAGAGAGGACCTTTGGTGGCTGTCCATGTGTGGGTGCAGGAAGGAAGCATGATGGTGGGGAGCATGCCAGGGTGTATGGAATGGAGATCCCTGTTAGCATCTGCCCACCCACAAGGCACCAGGCCTTCCCACGACCGAGCTTTGCCACTGTCCAGCCTTGGCCTCGATCCTTCCCCACAACTTCCCCTGGTATCTGAACCCTCCACACCTTTGCTCGTGTGGCTCCTTTGCCACCCTCTGGCCCTGGTCACAAGGTCAACACCTACCCATCTACTAAAGTCCTCCCTGACCCACAGAACCAGCTAGAAGGGACTTGGCCTTCATGCCCCCTATGATCAGAGGCTGGGCTTCAGGCTTCCTGCTTTCCCCAGTGTGCGGCACAGTGCCTGGCACATAACAGGTACTCAGTCAGCATGTGCTGCGTCACTACACAATCTTCTGTCTTCTGCTTTAGCAGAAGGGTATCAGAGTAGGCAAATGTGGCCCTCGCTCAGAGGTTCCCGCCCAGACCCCCACACTCTCTCATCCCTGTATCTGCTCACCAGCCCATAGACCTGCCTCCACATGCCCTGCACATCCTAATCCCAGCCCATTCTCAAGGCCTTCTCCACCAGGAAGCCTTCTATGATTCCCAACCTTAGTAGGAAGAAACCACTAGTCCTTCATCTGAGCTCCCAGCCACCTGACTGGTTGTTACCTTATTTGGGCCTCCGTTATGGTTGTATCAGCACCCCCATGTTTGGCACCCCCACAACCCACAAAGTGAGCCAGCCCCCAGAGGGTGGAACATTCAAAATGGCCCAAGGCATCTCTGCCATCCCTGGGGAAGAGAAAAAGCCAGAACCGACAGTGCTGCCGGGCGACAGGTGCTGGGCGCAGGGGGTCACTCGTCCCCAGCAGCACGGGATGAAAACGTTACACTACCTTGTTGGCCAGTGGGTCTCCCGGTCCATCTTCGCCTTTCCCAACACTTAGCTCTGACTGCTTGCAATTAGTATCTGAGAGGCAATCTAAAAGAGTCAAGCTGCATTATGGAGAACCCCAGGACAACTGCAGGGCACAGCTCATCTCGTGGAGAGTGGCTCAAATGGCAAAGGTTGGCTCCTTCACCTACTCAGCTGGGCCTCACCAAGGAAATAAGATCAAGAAAGTGGTGTTCGTCTTTAGCATTTATTTATAATTGGAAAAACTGTTTGTTTGTTTGTTTTTCTGAGCAAGCACAGACCACAAGCACGTCACAATCAATTGGCTATACATGAATATCTTTGTCATTCTCTTACTAACAGCAGGAATGAGATAGCATCGAGAGAGGTGTGCTCTACACATTACATAGACAATCTGTGGTATGCAACAAAACCCAGGCCACAAAATTGTAATTAGACACTTTCTGTCTGCCTCAAAGAGGCAAAGGCATATGGACTGAATGGGAGCATAGGACGGATAACAGAAAGCTGCAGGGGAACCAGCACGTGGTTTTGCAGATTATTTTTGCAGGCAGGCGAAGCAGACAATAGAAAAGCTTCAGTCCTTGCTCTCTTGCCGGGAGAGCATAGGGAAATGCATAAAAATTTGGGCAGAACAGGCATTGGAAGCTTGGTCACCTTCAAAAAGGTAAAACCGAAACACTGCTTATGAAACCAAAGTCAGTTTCAATCAGTGTTTATTTGTAAACAGTAGAAATCAAAGGGAAGTTTCTTGCCAGTGAAGTGACACATTCAAGAGTCAAAGTGAACTACAAACAGGGTTTTCTTGGGGAGGGGGAGGAGATATATGCATTAAAAAGATGGGGACACTGAAGGGTTGAAAAAGACATTGCACAAGTCTTAAAGCCTCAGGTGGGGCAGGATAGGGAGCTTGGTTCCAGGGTGAAAACTTTGTCCTCCTGCAAGTTAGGGACAAAAGCCTGTGGGGTCCTCATGGCAAACTCTACTCTTTGGACAACACCACCTTGAGTCAGGCATAAGGATCAAGCCTTCTGCCTCCTCCTGGGTGTGCTGCTGTGGAGACAGACCTCCTTGTGCCACCCACCACGCCTAGCTCAGTGCCTGGCACAGCCTTCAAGAAGTGTCTGTTGAATGGATAGTCCCCTGTGCCGTGTAAACTTTGATTTACTTGATCTTTCATCTGCCAACAAAGACCTGATTATGCTATGGAGAAATCCAAATCATGGCTAGCATCAACGTGTCTTTAGACTAATGCCAAATCTTGAGAGAATGAACATAAATTTGCAAAATCTCTGGATAAAGTTAAGATCGTGTTGACGGAGCCCTCTGGTTAGTGTTAAGATGAGCTGGCAAATCGCTGGAATCAGCACTGAGATCTCCTCTCGTCATTTCCACACCTCTGTTCAAACACTGATTCTCACTAACATTTTCTACCTTCTTTAATACTTCTCCTGCCTCGCAGCGACGTCTCCTGAGATAGAGAGGAAGGTGGCAGCAGGGCTGACAGAGCACTTCATCTCTAGTGTTCCTGATCTCTTAGGAAGGATGGCTCGCCTAGCACATGCGGACTTAATTTGTAAAAGACTTCACAGTCAGCTCCAACGTGAGAAACAAAGCGGTGTACACGGAGACCTTGCTGGCTGAAGGGTCAGAGGCATGGTTTGTGGAGTCTTGGCAGAAGGACTAAAGGACTCTGAGGTAAGGAACTGAGAGCTTCACTCTTCACCACTTTCACTACAAAAGAAAAGTAAGCCTGAGCCGAGGCTCCATGTCTCACAACAGTCCAGCAATCTCAGAATGCTGGGAACAGTAAGGACGTCAAGGACATAAGAAGGAAAGAAAGCGTGCTGAGCAATACACACATCACGACGCTTGACATTTGCAAATGTAATTTCCTGGGGTTGCTCGTAACATTGGGGGACTTTTCACAATTCCCTAATTCCTACAACACAACTCTAGCATGGCTAAAGGGGCACTTGCCAGCCCTGGGGGCTTTGGCCACACAGACACACAACACATAATACATTGAGAGCTGCTCTTGTTCATTAATGAGGTCAAGAAATGCTTGCTAATTGCTTAGGAGGCTTTAGCTAGGTCACAGACATTTCCCCTTGACCTGAAGCTCAGGCATCCTTTGTCCTCTCTGAGGAAAAGGGCAAGAACACTCCAGAAAGGGAAGAGTAAAAATCACCACACTTGCCACTATATCTACTTTCCACCTTGTGTTTCTCAGAAGCAAGAAAATCACGTTATAAATACACCATCCCTACACCTTGAACTTTATTCCTCAATCACCTTTAACCAGTTGCTCTGCAAAACTGACAGCAATGGATACGTAACCTACTGAGGGTAACGGAGGAAAACACTCTCCTCTTTTATGTGATCTTCTTATCATGTCTAGGATGTACCTAAAACACCTAACCTTTTTACCACCTCTGGCCTAGTTTTAGTCATCAGTGGCATATCTATGACTTGATATTCACCTTAAAGCCCACTGACAGGAAACTCAATAGTCACACATTTCTAACAGAAGATTCTACTTTAAAAAATCACTTAAACCTAGCATACTCAACTCACTCCACTTCATTGACATCAAGGCCAAGTTTGTTTTTTTTTTAATTAAAAAATGTTTAAAACTATGTCCATAGTTTTTGTCAATTGCTGAAGCCCAAGTTGAGCTTCTGTAGCACATGATAATTCTCTGAATTTGGGAGAAGGACACATTCACCTCAAGTTCAAAATTGATCACTGAAACAGATCTTGGGGAAGAACAGGAATTGGACGCCCTGCAGACATTTCCAAGCACGACTAGGAGGTTTCCTCTGCAGCCCTCCTCCTCAGCATGCAGCCTTGACTGACAGGGGCAGGCACGGCTAGCGAGCAGCGCTTCCCGGGGTCCCGGGGTCCCAGGGTCCGAGGCTTGTGGGTGCCGCACAGGCCTCCTGGCCTGGGCTTGGAGAGGAGGCATGCCACACTGTCTTGGAACAGATTCCTCCATTAAGAGAAACTAGACCAAAGAGCCCCTGGAACACCCAGGACCAAGGCAGATGAGAAGTCTCTAATTAATTTTGTGGCCTTTTTTTGTTTGTTGTTTTTTTTTTTTTAAAAAAAAAAAAAAAGAGAGAAAGAAGAATAAAAGGAAAGTGCAGTGAAATTTACTCTTTAGCCTCAGCCAGTTTATTGTTCATCTCTTTACTTTGCTCCTTGTCGTCGGGCTTGACGGTACTGGGGCCCTCTGCGCCCTTTTTCTTGGTGCCCCGGCCCGACACCACCTGCTTGTCTTTGGCCTTCCTCGGGGGCTTATGGCTCGCTGAGGTCTTTTTTGGTTTGGAACTCTGAACACTAGGTTTCTCCACCTGCATGGAGAGGCAGAGCACAAATACAGAAACACAGAAGGGGAGGGAGCAGGAGAGAGAATTACAGAGAAGACACTGTTAAGTAAAGAATAACGGTAAGGGTAAAATTCCACACGGATGGGGCACAGTGTACAGAGTGTTTTCATTGACCTCAGGCCATTTGGCTTCTCCCATCTGAACTCCCTGGTCAGTCGTTTTGGCAACACCATCACTGGCCACCTTGGCTTCATGGCCCTCCCAGCCCTCAACCCCGGACTGCCCCTGGTGGTGGACTAGAGACAACTGTGCAGCATTTGCTTCCTCTCCCCATGGGAAGATTATACCTCATCACTCTGCTCAACTCAGACACAGGCATGGGATTTGCTTTAGTAGATGAAATGTGAGCAGAGGGAACGTGGGTCGCCTCCAGGCAGGAGGTTCAAGAGGCAGCCTGGGCTTCCCAGTGCTCTTTTCCTGCTGCCACAGAGAAAGGCCGCTCACTCCCTGAGTCCCAGACTGAAGCTGCCAGGGGGAGCAGGGCTGCAGCCGACCTACGATAGGCAGATGTGAATAAGAAATAAACTTTGGTTGATGTAAGGCACAGAGATTCTAGGGTGGTTATTACTGCAGCATAAGCTGTAGCAGGACGGTGGGCTCATGGAGACACAGCATCCCTGAGACGCATTGGGCCACGAGGTCTCCAGTCTCCACTAGGCCTTCAGGACTGTTCAGCCTCCTCTCCTCCTCTCTGGCTGGCTTTCTCGACCAACTAACTGTTCTCCCCCAGAAGAGCACTTCTAAGTCCACCCCCTCTCCCCAAGCTCCCTCCTCTAGCTCCGGCCCCTCCTTCTTAGGAACTGGCCTCACCTTTTCTTTCTCAGAGAACTCTGGAGCTACCCACTCCATGTCTGACCCCCTCCCAATCCATCTCTAGATATACTTTCCCCCAACTTCCTCCGTCCTCCCCTTGAATCCTCTTTCATCCAAGCCCAACCCCATGCCCTGGGTCCCTCCTCATCTGTGGACAGAGCTGATGCTGGGGCCTGAGGTCCGGTGGTTGTGAGTCCCCCTGGCCAGTAAATAAGGTAACCATTGTCTTGGTTTGCCTGGGACTGAGGGGTTTCCTGGGACATGGGACTTTCAGTGCTAAGACTGGAAGAGTCTAGGCAAACTGGTTGGTCCCGTATCTGTGAATTGGTCCTGGACAGAATAGAAAACTCGACCTGAGTGCAAGACTGTAGGGCAAAAGCCGGAAAAGAGGCTATTAGGTCCTAGAGCAGTGGTTTGCAGACTTTTCCTGCTTTCGTATACAGGAGAGTTGATATGTACACAATTCCATGTGACCTGACATCATAGAATAAGCGAGGCAGCTTGCATGTACCATCTCCAACATTTCTCTCCCTCTCATGAAAGCATCCTGGGATGCAAATAAGGCAGGGTCGTGTTATTATAGGAAAATCCCTGAAGCCACTATCATTTACTTAGAAATGTAAATCATTCGCACACTGTTTATTATAGTAACAAATCACTGGGAACACATCTGGCAGCTGATGTGACAGGCTTAGAACTGATGGGAGGAGGCAGGGTGGGGCAGGAAGGAAGCCAGGCCAGGCTGCTCACAGCAGCCCTTCAGGGGCAACACATTTCTTTTAAGACAAGGGGATTTAGGGTTCTGGTGAGATTTTCTGCCACTTGTTTTCTGGGTTTCTCGAAATCAGAAGCTAGATTTCTCTGGAAATCTGTCCATCATTAAGCTGTTTATATTTTAGGTAATGTTTCTTTCTATTCCCTTGAATTTACCAAAGTTTTGTTTTAAAGATGCTCCTCTGTCTCAGGGTGCTAGAGAGGAAAGGAGGGATTTTTTTTTTTTAAGATTTATTTATTTATCCCCCCCTTGCTGCTTGTGCTCACTGTGTCCATTTGCTTTGCATTTTTCTGTGTCTGTTTGTCTCCCTTTTGTTGCGTCATCTTGCTGTGCAAGCTCACTGTGCCACGCAGGCCGTCAGCTCACCACACCATGCGGGCCGACTTGCCTTCACCAGGAGGCCCCAGGAATCAAACCTGGGGCCTCCCATATGGTAAACGGGAGCCCAACCAATTGAGCCATAGCTGCTTCCCAAAAGGAGGAATTTTAAAGGAGCCCTTGGGGGCTGGGCCAGAGGTGGCAGTGACCCCACCCCCATGCACTGCCACAGTTAATCCTTCCACTCCCCACAAACTCCGTCTCACCTTTGGGGGTTCCTTGAAAGGTTCACTATAGAGGCTGCGGATCCGTCTGCGATCAGTAATCTTATTCTCAGCAGATGCGGGCTTATTGGCCTCTCCTTTGAACTCTGCACTGTAGCTGGTCTCATGAGCCATCTTGTCATCTGGGGGCTTGTACTGGGGCTTGGCTTTTATGGGTTTCACAGGCTTGATGTCTGTCCATGCTCTGAATTCATTTCTGTGAATCAAAGAAAGCGGAGATGAAACGATACATCATCTGCATGGAAACATGCTCCTAACACTGGGCCGCCAACACAGCATGCTCTCAGTGCTTGTGGCACCAAGAGGTGGTTGAAGAGTTAGCTGCACCCTGTCGTCATAGATACATTCAGGCTTTCCTTTTGCAGTGAATGGAGGTTGCAGCAATAGCAGTAGGACATTGTAGAAAGAGCCCAGGCTCCCAGCTCTAAGTGGTGAGATCATGGACAGGTAATTCTAATCTCTGGACCTCGTTTTCCCAATCTGTAAAATGAGGGAGATAAAACCCAACCCGCTAAGTCATTCATGAGTTCAAAAAGTACTGTTGAATGCCTGCTATGTGCCAGGTTACAGAGATGCTAAAACTAAATGAGACAATGTATTCTGCATGCTGCCTGGTATACTGTGGCCAATCAACAAACGCCAGGTCCTTTCACCTTTTTTTCATTCTGTTATCAGACTTCTCAAGGATGGATTCTCCTTTTGAGTAGCAGGGGGCTTGCTTCTTATAGCACCAGAATTTTCACACTCTTAATCACTTTAGCTGAAAAGCCTGTTAAATACCTAAATGCTTGCAGATCTTAACTAAGAAAAATGTCCTGAGCATAATTTAGATATCACAACGAAGACCTTGCTGGGATATGCCTGTGTAGGAGGTGTGAATGGCTGGGATATGCCTGTGTAGGAGATGTGAATGGCTGTCGGTCCTTACACACTAAATGCCCTAGTCTGCTGCTGTTTTTGAGTCGTGCCAGTTTTCTTGTCCGCAATGGTCACTCTTGTGGTTTCTAATCAACTGTTTCTCTTCTGTTACAGGGTTGGAGAGCAGAAGACTGACATTGTTCAAAACAGGGTAAAGCAACAATAGCTTCTCACGGAGGCTACAAGGATCCACCCTGTTTGCTAAGGGCATGAGATTCCACGCATGTGTGCTGGGGTTCCCTAGGCCTTTCTCAGGTCTGTCCTCATCACAGCTGAGAAGCTGCGCAGTGCGAGGGGAGGAGGAAGTGACTGTCTCTGGAGTTAGGTGCTTCCGATGCCCTCCTTCACCCCCACTGCTAACTCCCTCCTTAGTGGAGGGGGTGTCAGAGATGAGTGCCAGAAACAGGAGGCCACAGGGGATGATGGAAAGATCTTAGATTGTGATGGAGACACATGGGTTCCTGGTCTAGCACTGCCTCTAATTAGCTGTTGAGCAGACCTGTCCCCTCTCTGAGTCTTAGTTTCTCCATTTGTAAAATAAGAGAATTAGACTAGACCACTCATTCCTTCCAGCTCTGAGGCTCTCTGAGTTAATGACGCTGGCTTGGTAACACTGAGCCACTTACTGGTCACCTGACCTCCAGATCTCTGGATTCCTTTAGGGGGACTGGCTCATAGGTGAGGAAAGAGACCATAGTCTCTTAAGAGACCCTTCTCAAGCCTCACACTCACTTTCCAAGTGTGCCTTGAACCTCCACCAAGATGAACCATCAACAGCCCAGACTCAATGTACCTTGAACCAAATTCTTATCTCCCCTGCCAAATTGTCTTCTCCTGGATTCCTTCATTGCTTAATTTCACCTGTTCATTCATTCACAAAATATTTACTGAGTGCTTATGATCTGCCTGGCAGGATGCTGAACTTGGTGGAGCCCGAACTGAGGAAGATCGAGCCCTGAGCTCAAGGTGCAGGAGGCAGAGGAATTTGAGGTGAGGTTACTTTAGGACAATACTGAGAGAGCCAAGATGGCGTGGGGAGTGGGAAGTGGAAGGAGCTCCTATCCAAGCCCCGAAGTCAGAGAGGTTTTCGGAGTAGAGTCTGAGAGGCCGACAGGGAGCTTTTCAGAAGAGGGGTGAGCGGGTTCCAGGCAGAGTGAACACAGGCTCACGGGCTCGGCCCCTGTGGGGACCTGCAGGTAGTGAGGTGTGGCTGGGTTCAAGGTTTGGTGGGAGGGGTACAAGAGGCTGGACAGCTCCTGGGGGTCCTGCCAGCCATGCTAAGGGATTGATCTGGACTGTAAAAGGAGTTGCTAAATGATTCCAAGCAAGGATGGGCATGGCCAGATTAGATTTTGGGGAGAGAACTTCAGCAGCTGTGTGAGTGGTGGTCAGAAGGGGACAGAGAAGGCGGCAGGCCAGGTAGGGGGTTGTGCGGTGAGCCGGCGAGGAAGGCAGAGGCCTGAGCCAGGGTAGTGGCAGTGGGGATGGAGAAGAGGGCACTGAGTCAAGAGGGATGGAGAGAATGTGCAGGACTTGAAAACGGATGCACTGTGAGTGCCAGGAGTCAGGAAGGAGTCTGGGGAGACTCCAGAATTTGGCTTGTGGATGGTAGTGACACCCACCGAGATGGGGAAAATGGGAAGAGAAGGGGATTTGGGATGAGAGTTGAGACCCTCCTGCTTCTATTAATGGAACCATACTACCCGGGCAGCAAGGCTGATTTTTAAATCTTTTTCTTTCCTCTCCTCCTCCCTTCTCATCTTTCTCAGGTTCAACCGTTCCAGCTGTGCACATAAGCCGAGGGCCTAGCCAGGTTACATCTGGGGCTCTGCCACCACGCCCTGCCTGAGGCTACAGGCCTTGGGTCTTCCTTCCCACCCTTCGGGGCCAAAGCCCTGCCTGTTGGAAAGGCTCCGAATACTAGGGCCTGGATCGCCCAGAAGCCCAAACACTAACAACCTGGCTCAAATATATGCTGCAGAAACCTGGTTCCCTGCTCCTACCCCTGCCTACTTCCAGAATTAGGACTGAGATGGGTATGCACTGTCCCTAAGCACTGTTTCTGGGTCACCTCTCCCTGGCAGCCTCCGTAGCCTTCTGTATCTCTGCAGCGGCTCCTAGGGGCTGGTGAGGGTCTCATTTGTGAGCATTATCCATGGGGTCTGCCATTGTGGGAAAAGCTTGGCAACCTCGATCTTGAACAACTCTGGTACATCATCTTTGTATAACATCTTGTTAATTAGTTCATTGTAATTATGTCAGACTGTTAGGTTTAAACCCAAATCCCAACACTTAGAACTTTTTTTTTGAACTCTCTATAAATCCTTC
>JAQZBX010024341.1:0-30241 GCA_029593785.1 Cabassous unicinctus
ATGGAAGTCCTGACCCTGACATAAAGAATCGTCCACCTTTATCCATTTCTCAAATTTCTTACCAACATTTTGCAACATTAAAATGCCTACAAAAAATTCTTGCTTTCAACAGGCTTCAAGGGAATGTGAATAGTAGTTGAATAAATTGTACTTAAGACACTGAAAATGGATAGTTAAAATAAGTGAACTTGTTGGATATAGGTGCACTAAGATGGAAATACTAATAACTTGATAGTGGGCGTGTACACTGGTAAAATCTTTCTAAAGAATTTTTAAATAATAGGTTACAGGATGCAACAAGGCCTCAAAGTTGTCCACACAGTTTTCACCCAGTCATCCCACTAAATAACTGGAAATGCAGGCCAAGGATGTTTTATGCAGTATCATATATAACAGCAAAAAAAAAGCAAGGGGAAAATTATCTAAGTGTTCACATGGGGAGGGGTGTAGTTAAATCAATTATAGAATATCAGTACGTTCAGTGAGGATGGGGAGAGGGGAACACTACAAAATGTTTATAATGCCTCACTCTGATTAGTAAGACTATAGATCATTGCAATTTTGGTGTTTTTCTGTATTTTCTTATTTTGTATAATCAGTACTGCTTTTATAACTTTTAAAGTGTTATTTTCGGAAGAAGCATGATGACAAAGTCTATGACCTCCCTATAATTATACTAAATTCAGAAAAAAAAAAAGTTATCCATCTCCTCCTCCTCTTCCTGCCTTTTCCCATCAGGTAATGTTTAGAAACCTTTAGCTAATTAACTAAACAAAGAAAGCACAGTTGAATTTCAAGCTATGTGGATTTTTTTAATAAACTTTTCATTTCTGGACTCAGCCTTGCCCAATATTTGTTCAAAAGATATACAAGGTACTTAGAGAAATCTGCATACCATTTGATTATAATATTTCAAATTCATAACCTCAGTCCCTCAAATTTATGCATAACCCTGCCAGATGTAACTTTTGGGATTGTTGATCACTTTTTCACATTTCTCCTCCTCTCTGACAACCATTTGTTTCTTCAATTGATTTCTCCACAGCTCACATACAGGAGTGATACTGTCAGATTATGCTCTTAGAAAACAATCCCTGGACATAAGGTAGACTAAAGATTGGAGGTACGGAGACCAAGAAGGCGGCCACTGCAGAAATCAAGTAATAGGTGAGGTGGCCTGAACTCAGTCACAAGCAGTGGGAGAAGAAAGAAATGGGGAGATTTGAACTCCTCTGAGGAGACTGAACCAACAGGACTTGGTTACTGTTGAGAAGCAGAGATGAGGGAAGGGAAAGAGTCAAGGTTGAGTCCTAGGAATTGTGGCTTGAGTAGGTGGAGTTGCTACAGAGAGGTAAGAAAGTGCACAGAGATGCAGCAGCAAGTGTGACAGGAAAATTCTTATAATGGTTCAGTTTAGAGCATATGCCATAGGCCTAACTATCTCAGAACAAGGGCCTCTACACCAGTGTTCACCCATCCTTGGAAGTAACCTACTTAATGTTCATTTGAAACGAGTATTTTAAAAGAGCTCTGACAAATCAGAGGGTTATGACCAGTCAAGAGGACAACTCATTTTAGTTTTCATGTACAATCAGAAGAACAAGTAATTTCAGTTTTCAGGTACTATCTGGGCATGGAATCCAATGGGTTAATAATAGTCACACATATCTAGATTGGTTTATTCTGTCTTTCAAAAAAAAAACAACCCACCCCTCTTTTCAAGTTTCATCTTCTGTCACTTCCCCTGATGCACCAATGCTCCTGTCACACTGAATACATCACTCCCTGAGCAGAGTTGGTCCTTTCCCAACTCTGTGCTTTTGTAACAAGACTGACCACATAATCAGCATTTCCTCAGTGCAGCCTGCCCCAACTCTCTTAAGGCAGGATTAGTTGCTCCATCCTTTTTCCCCTAAAAAGTCATATTTATCTATTTACTTGAGTTTTGTTTTTTGTGGGGTTTTTTCCTCTCTACCTCTATATTATGAGTTCCTGGAGAGGAAGTATTCTTTTCACTCATTTTTATATAACCAGCACACAGTAAGCATTTGAATAAATTAATGTAAACATAGAAACTTGGACTGAATATGATATTGTTACAAAGACTAGCCAGATGGACAATTGAGAAATTATGAAGAAATAGAATGATGCTTTAAGGCAGGGGTGGCAAAAACCTGGCATTCATGCCACAACTCATCCACTTCATGACCACAGGAGATATTATTTGTCAACCACACCCCTCTTTCCTGTCAAGTCTTGCCCAGAGCAGACATTACTAATCAACCACACCACTCTCCTCTGTTGAGTCTGAACTTGGCCTCAAAAATCTTTCAATTTCCCAGGTAATCAAATGATCAATTGCAACACCATATAAATCTTTCTTTCCATCCCTTATATAGGGCATCACAGCATTCTGCATTCTGTATTAAATGGCTTTCTGCAGACAATACCCACTTCCACAGTACCTTCTCCATAGAGAAAAATAAGGGTTTTTAAAATGATGGGATTCTATTTGTATAATCTCTTAACTCCATCAATATAAAATATGCAAACATGCTTTACTTTCTGCCAAGTTGGTAGAAGTTATTATTTTCCCCCACTAAATTCCTACTTCCTCATCTGTCTGAAACAAGAGTAATAGAAACATACTTGTTGAAGTTTATGAGGTATAGGAAGGTGGTCCGTGGTGCGGGCCCATTCCAGTGGATGGTATAGCCCTTCTCCAGCATGATGACCGGCTGGTACTTGGGAAAGGCAGCCTTCTGGTTAATGCCGCGGAGCACCATGGGGTGGGAAGGATACTCGTCTCGTGTGATGGTCATGGTCAGGTTCTGGGTGCTCTGAGTCTGCACGTAGACCTTCAAAACATGTTCAAGAATTAAAGGCAGGGAAGGGAAACTCAAACAGCCAAACAAACAGTTCCAACACAAAGCCATGTGTCCGTACTTTGAAAAGGGAGCATCTGGGGATTGTGAGGGCTGTGCCAGGCCAAATGAGCAGCGGCCAACTGTCTAGGAAGCTACACTTACGATGCAGCCTGCTTACACTCAAGTGGTAAAAACAGACCTTGCATTCTGCTAGCCAAGATCATCACCCTCTCTTCTACCACAGTTGGCTAGCTTACTCATCAGGATATAAAACATTTGTGGTTTATATAGCTTATCCAAGAAATCCCTCAATCTGAAGAACACACATACCAAAAAAGTCAGCTAACTAATGTGAAAACTGATACCCTCTGGGCAAATCTGAGAGACTTTCCTCTGAACCAAGAGATGGAAAGTTTAAATATCATAGAGCCCTGACTTTCAATTTTCCATGACCTACTTCAGCCTCAAAACTCATTTTTCACCCATCAAAAAAAAAAAAAAAAAAAACGGGGGGGTGGAATATAAAAAGCTCTGCAAAAACTGGAAGAACATATTAAATTGAGACAACTTTGAAAGTTCCGAATTTATTCCACTGGCATTTAAGCTACTTGCCATGCCAAAAACAAAAACAAAAAAAAAAACCTTCTCCAAATGTGTCCTCCAAAGACAGACCTCAGATTTCCAAAAACATTTCCTAAAACAAATCAGTATCCTGTAACCAAATTCTCCAGAAACATTAAAACACTAGCAGAATATTGATGTTCGGTCCACAATACTTTTAAGCCTCAACAATCTACTCACAAGATATTTTTCTACATGTTTCTAATTTTCTCTGTCATTTCTACCATCTCAATATTGACATATCAATTATATGCCCTTTGGGCCAGAAAGTTTTAACTCTCATTCATGTTTGACTAGTAAAATACATTACCCTCCGCTTATGGCATCACATGAACAATTTAAAATAAAAAGACAGGAAACATTTTTGAGACTACTATTTTTAACATGTACATATATATATGTACATTTATATATATGTATCTTGCCTTCTTCCAAATCCAAAGATGAATGGAGGTGGCACATGTAACCTTAATTCTCTCTTTGTTACCACCTTCCTTCCTGAGGATCTTAATCCCTCAGATCAACAAAGAGCAAGGATTGCATTAAAAAATAATAGCAAATAGCCAGGTAATAACTTCTTTTATCTTGACATCCAGTTACTTCCATCTCTCACCTACAAACCTATATTACATTATTTCTAAGTAATAACAAATGGCTGAAAATCTGGGTTCCCAGCCCAAGCATCAAATTCTCAGGAGAAATTTTCTGATCAGTGATTAGGTCTCATTTCTGATAGTCATACTATTCCCAGAGCCTGCTGGGAAGCATCAGATGACTTATGGTATTTCTTTCTTCTTTTACAAACAAAAATTAAATTATTCCTCTGCTTTCTAAGATAGAAGAATCAGGTTCACATTCTTAAATGAATCAGAAATCCTAAAGGGTTGAGTAACTTATTGAGTGAATGATGAATGAATGAAAAAAAAATTTATATATACACACACACACACACACAAACATCACATTTATAGTAACAACTGTGGTTTATAAAAATTGTTATCATAACCATATAATTTATTGATACATTCATAATAATTTAAATATACAAACTTTTCATTAATTAGCACCTACCACTTTAAGACACATGCACAGATATACATATATGTGAATACATATGACCTGTAAATTTAACTGAAATTGTAGCTACAAGGGGACTAGAAGCTTTTGGTGATTTTGTTCAATTCTAGAATTTCTTTAGATTCCCAGATACTGATGGATCAACTTAATTCTGGGAGGCAATTCTGATTAAAAATAAAATGAATGGAAAAAATAAATCACGTTTAAAATCGCATTCTTTTTTTCTTTATTATACTGTAGCTAATTCTCCATTCTTTCCTTATCCTCCCAGGAATTAGACAATATTACATTTTTTTGCTCATAGGAATGAGAAATCTCACAACAAAGGAGCTAATATCCCATAAAAGCAAACCAGAAACTCTAATGTCCATCCCTCTTAAGCCCTTTGTTTTGTCTATAGATAAAAATCTAAACATTTTTAAAGTTGGCTATTTTAATTTAAGATTCATAGCATTCTTTAACAGTTATGACTCAGAGTCAGAAGAGCAATGAAGAATTCTGCTCCAAGAAGCTCCAACTATAAAAAGCTATGACGGTGAAAAGCACAGAAACAATTCAGGGGGCTCAAAAAAGTAGAAAAGCAAGAGCCCGTGAACACACAGTTGACAGGTAAAGTAACCAAAGTTGAGCAGAGGGGCCACATCACAGAACTGGTTCTTCCCCAGAAGAACACACCCTACAAATGAGAGCATCTGGCATCAGTTCACTAAGAGAGGCATCTCTTTCCTGCCCTTGGAGCTATCAGAGCCCAATTTCACTGGAAGTGATACTTCGCCTTTCCCCTAATTCCCCTCTCTACATTCTAATCATTCTTTTACTTATTATTTTATCTCCCCTGATAGTACATTATTAAACCCTACCTTTTAATTATCTAAAATATGGAAATAAAATTCTGCTCCATTCAAAATTCTAGGCAACTGGTACCTCCATTCTGCAATCTCTTCAATGTATTCAAATATCACTATTAAAATCATCTTTGCAATTTAAAAGAGTTTTTGCTCTTCAAATAATACGAATAGCAGCAAGCACTTAACTGTATGCTGGGCCATATGCAAAATGCTTTGCAAGTATTCAGTCATTTAATCCTCACAACAGCCTCATGAGAGAGCAACTATTATTATTCTCATGGTGCATAGGAACAGAGTAGTTAATTAACTTGCCCAACTCATATTTTAGGAAATAGCAGAGCCAGGATTCAAACAAACCCAGGCAGTGAGATCTAGAGTCTGTGCTTGTAACCATACACATTACCTCCCAAATTAGTCCAACCTCTTCTACTGAGCATCAAGTTAATCAATACACACTGGGCTCAATGTTTATAAGGAGGTATTTCCCAATCTATATAATCCCTTTCCTATTTTCATAGATATCGTAACAGAATCAGAAGTTTTCTTTGATTCCTTCCTTGTCCTCTTGTTTCTAATTCCCAGCTCTGTCTTTGCTTTCTGTTCACCTCTCATACCTAGAGAAGAGTCCATCTCACTTTCCAAGTGACCTATTGATATTCTGCCTCGAAAGCCAGGCTTCCTGATTTGATAGATCATGAACCTGAAAGCAAAGAATAAAACTTCCTCTCAGCTGCAATATGGGAAGAAAACTCTGGCTTGAGAGTCAGGAAGTATGGGTTCTCACTCCAACTGTATCCCAGCCATATTTAATCAAGGGCAAAGCATCTCACCTCTGTGGGACTCACTTTCCCCCTTGTTAAATTTGGTTTGGGGTAGGGCATGGGGTGGAATTGAACTTAAAATAAAACTATGGGTATATGATTCCTGGTGTATCTTCCTTCCTCCCTTCTTTTCCCTTCCCCTTCCTATTTTCCCCTCCTCTCCCTCTCTTCTTCCTTCTTTCCTTTTGAAAACCATGCTTTGGAAAATGCAAATCACGAGAGAAACTGAAAAGCATGCACCACTGAAGCAGGGCTAGCAGACATTGTAACGCATTCCGAGCTCACCTGGGCATAGGCCCCACTGCACACCACTGCGTTCCACTTGGTTACGTTAACACAGCTTGGATGGCGGATCAGGTAGTTGTCAAGTCTCCCCACATAAGCATCCTTGTATCCTGTCACAGAGCCATCAATGTCATGGAATATGGAGTTCTTATCACCATCCAGCTCACAATCTTCAAACCAGGGGCCAGGCTTTCCAAAGAAGACATTCAGAGAGACCTGGCAGCAATAGAAAAACAAGAATATCACAAAACGAGGGCTTCTGCCATCTTATCCAACATGCCCTGTGAGGATCCAACTGCATGTCCATTACAACTGCCTGAAGGTTAAAACAGTTCTGAGTTACAGTTGATAGTTTGTCAACTATATGGCATAGAGTCAATCTGGATTTCCTACTCAATGAACATGCTTGGGGAAAAAAAAGCCTTATGGAGTCCAAGCAGCCAATGCTAAACTACATTTTGGTTTGCACACACACACGCACACCCCTTAAAAACTATCTCCAAGCAAAACTAATCTGTGGTAACAGAAATCAGGACAATTGGGAGGGGGTCTATGAGTTGCACATATTTATCAAGAGTCATAAACTGTGTCATTAAGATCTGTGCATTTCTCTGTATGTAAATTACAGGTCAAGTAAACAAAATATCTATTAGAAGTTCAAACTTCAACACTAGGTAAGCATTTTATTTCGCTCTAAATGCTATAGTTACTTATTCACGTGACACCCCCAACCAAAAAATAAGTACAGTTCAAAACAGAAACACAATCTAAGTTTCGTATCGCTGAGTTACTACTGAACTCAGAAGAATCTGTTGAAAGGTATATGTTACTAGCTCGCTCCTCAACCAGAAAAAGCCTAGCTAAATAATTTTTGTGTCAGGAAAAGTTAGTCTTTATTTAACACATAACACATGGCTTCCAAGTGGGATGCAGTTGATGTGTTTTATGGTCTCTAGCTTCTTACTGGGAGTAAATTACTAATGTCATTCAAGGCATGCAAACATACCCTCTGAAATTCTTTTATATGCTCATAACTCTGGGATGTTTTGAAATCAAGTGAACATCTGAATGATAAGCAACTCAGTGGAAAACAGTAAAGTATGAAACAAGTGGCTCCAAATTTAGTTCTAGACATTTCCTTTCTTCTCATGTGCCAACTTTGGTTAAATCTGAGAGAAGTTTGGGGGCATACTTCCTACTTTTTTGGGTAGAAAAAAATTTTGCAAATCCATTTCTTTACAAACTGTTCTCATGGTGACACTAACACAGAAAACTCCAGGTTGGGTGAGCCACTGGACTTGAACAGTACGGATTTTCCTATGCTACTAATGTTAGGAGTTATATAACCAATGCAACATCTAACAAACTGTTGGTCAGGATGACCATGTCAGTGGTCACTAAACTATGTGTGGGGGACCTCAGGGAGGTGCATGTGGACAGTAAGTGACCAGCCACCCTTCACACTGAAGAGAATGTGGGACTCCATCTATAGATTAGCTCTCAACCATTCCCCGGAATCATGTGGCCTGAAACAGAGCTGCAGCTCTGCTATTCTATAAAACCAGATCTAGACTTAGTCAGTTTATCCCAAGTTCTATTTTAAAGTGGGCAAATACAAAGTTTGTCTGAGGAGGTAGATGAAAGAGCTATGAGCCACTTTCCAGTTGCAGATGCCTATGGGAAGCGTGAGCTAGACCATCTGAGGTGCAATCTCTCTCATGCCACTGTCATCACGGAACGGGCAAGATGGGAGAAGGGCGGGGTAGACAACCAGATTGCCTTGTATATTAAGGGTAAAGGGGGTATGCATGAGACTGCTAAGAAAAATATTTCTGGGAGCTACTGAATTGTAAACAATTATCTCCTAACCCTCTCTGCAATCTTCATAAAAGCTTTTTACTGGTTTAGATCAGAAATAACCCAAACTGTATCACACCCTCCTACTTTTCCTCTTCTTCCCCAACCTTTTATCCTCTAGTTCCCTAAAAGAAGAGGCCCCAGTCAAGCAAAATACCTAAACCTCCTAGTGGAGGTGGGCCACCCAACAGTTTATTATACTAAATGACCCCAAGTCAGATGTCCTCTTGTTCCTGTGAAACTTTATAACCCCTGTGTCAATCCCTTAAAGTCCATTTCCCTTTCTAGATATCACCTGAGTGTTGAAAACACCCCAAGTTATCCCAAGTAAGATGGGACTTCTGTTCTCAATTTGAACTCAACGGGACAGAGAACATAGAAGAAATTTCTTTTTTGCAAATACTTCTCCTCCTAGTCACAAAGACTTGGTATGATTCTGTTGTTTTGTGTTTTTTTGTCTCTGGGAACGTGCTATTCCTCCTTCTCCCTCCATAGTCGCTGTATAGGATCTATAGAACACACTTACATGTGGACCAAACTTCACGAGGGAGATGTTATTCCTGGGGGTTATCTGCCAGGAATTCTTCATGAGGAAGCCGATCGCACTGGTGTACCTATCTGGGGTTGGCACATATTTTTTGAAAGTGCTCCTGGTGAGATGAATGGGCCCATCATAAATCTGAAAGCCTCTAATTGGGAATGTCCTGTTGAAATATAAGATTTTGTTCAATGAACATGTGCTTGCCCCATTAACAGAACTTCATTTACTTATTTATTTTATAAATACTGTTGAATATCCCCTTTGCACTAAGCACAATTCCAGGATGTGTGTATACATTGGTAACCAAGTCAAGACCCCCACCCTAATGAAATGTATACTGTAATGGGAAAGAGACAAGCAAACAAAAAAAAAACCCACAAGAAAATTCACAAAGGATTATTTCAGGTAAGTACCATAAAGAAAATAACACACAGTAATAAAATAGTCTTGTGAGGAGAGAGATGCCATTTTGGATGGAATGGAGGCTTCTTTGAAGGGGTGACTTCTGCATTGAGACAGTAAGGGAGAGAAGGAGGTAGGTAAGAGAAGTTCTGAGTAGAAAGCATTCTGGGCAAGGAGTGAAGGCCCTTGGGTAGATGCCCTTGGCATCTTGCGGGGAGTCCAGGAAGGCCAATGTAGCTGGAGCACTGGCAAGAGAGGCCAGAGGCGTGGCCAGGGGCATGTCATAGGGGGCCTTATATGCTATGATAAGGAATTCATATGATATTCTATATGGAGTGGGAAATCATTGGAAGGTTCTGAGTAAAAGAGCGGCATGATTTTTTTTTTTTAAAAGATCCCTCTGACTCCTGTGTGGCAAACAGAATGTACTAGGACAGCAGAGTAAGACTGGGGATCTGGTAGAAAGACTGTGGAAAATGGCTTGGACCACAATGGAAGATGGGGTGATGGAGACAAGAGGTGGCTTTGGGGTAGGTTTGGAGAGAGAGAAAATGTTTGCTGACAGACTGCTTGACAGGGTTATTTCAACTGTATTTTTGTTTTGTTTTGCTTTGAACTTAAATAGCAGGGTGGATTGTGGTGCTATTTACAGAACAGGAGAAAATGTACAAAGAGTACACTGTAGTTTCTTCAAATGTATTTAAGAAAAGAGAAAAGGCAGCTAAAAGACAATTGCAAGGACACAATGAAATAATTTTGCTAACCTGAACCAACTTGGTTAAAACATTTTATTTGGGAATTCACATACTTTAGCTTTAGCCCCAAAACCTCTAGCCATAAGAACAAAAGACAAATCTGTGTGTAAGCAGAGAGAATCTACTTTCATACCACTAAGGTACAGTAAAAAGGTGAAACGATATGCTTGCGTACTTCTAAGTGTAACTAGTCATAGTTCACTCTTTCAAAAGGGCTAGCTAGATTGAAAATTTCATTTATTTATTCAGTGTCCTCCTTTCTGTTCAAACACAAATTCATTAGACTACTGATCATAAATCCCCCAAATTGACATACAAAGCTCATAATATTCTGTTTCTTAGGTTTCTCTCCTTAAATTCTGTAATGGCATTGCAGATGATATCTATAGCAACTAGTTTTCAATTAATATTTTATAATAAAAGCATGTGTGGTAGAAGAAAAACAAAAAACCTGGTTAAAAAAGTTATGCATCATGATGAATTTCCATGCATATAACCAAAACGGTTCTCCCTCATAGAAAAGTTTGTATAGTAAAATAAAATGAAGAGTGGAACTGATTTGTCTACCATCATACTGCAGCCCAGATGCCAGGAGAGTATATTTTTGTTTTAATCTACACATTAGGAGAAGCAGCTACAGCATAATGACAAAGACCACAGCACTGAAGCCAAACTAAATGCTACTTATGAGCTGTGTGACCTTCGTTTGACAAGTTACTCATTTGTAAAGCGGTGATGATGACAGCACCTACTTTGTCAGGTTTGCAAGGATTGAGTGAATTCATATACGTAAAGTGTTTAGAATAAGGTCTGGTACATCATAAGCATTAATCAGTGTTAGCTATTAAAAAGCCATAAAGTTCTTTTCCCAGTGGCTTCCACAGTATGACAATTAGGTATCTTCTACACTGAGCACAGCATGTAAGGACGCTCAATATTTCACAAAGACAAGCAAAGTGGGAGAAAAGCCAAGCACAAGTAATACATTGCCAGAAACTAGCAAAGGGCCCCCTACCCACAAAATTAAAAGTGTTTTCCCCATTCCCCTGACCTGACCTAGCTCAGTCCAGAGATAGCATTTCTTTAAAGGAACTGACGTGTGATGAACTGGGCCACTGGCTCTGATGCGTGGACTTCATGACACTATTTAGTTTTTCTCTACATGGTTTTCTCACAAGTAAAATGAGGACAACCCCAAACTGCTTCTCAGAACTGAAGTATAAATTAATTAGTTAATAGTTCCCTAAAAGCTTTGAAGAGTCTTCCTAGTGCTAAGAACCACTTTAATGATTCTGCAATGATGATGAAGGAAAGCATGCCAAAAGTTCCCCCGGCCCCCCCTCAACATCTGAAACACAGCTAATAACACAGCTGTGGTTAAATTTTGAGGCAGCCTTGGCATCAATCAACTCTCATTTTCTAGGACTCTTTTCAGTAGGTAATTTCCTTTTCCAGTGGCTATTTCTGAAAACCAACATAACAAGTTGAGGGAAAACTGACCTAATGTCATAGTTACGGTTTGGTAACTTTCTATGATTTTAGAAAGAAAGAAAAAAAAAAAAAGAAGAAAGCACAGCTTATATAAGGCCTTATGCAAGGGACAAAAAACAAGATTGGCAGTTCTTTTATGAAATTGATAGTGAAATCTATGAAGTTTTAGTAAATAACACTCCAGAATTCAAGGAGAATAATACATATAGGAAGAAGGAGGGGAGGGAGGGGAAGAAGGAGGAGGAGAAAGATAATGAAGGATAAGAATCACAGATGCAGGAATATTATGGAAACCATTTGAGGGTTAGTTTTTTTATTGTTTAAATCTAACACTCCACTGCTAAGCAATGCTTACCTGTTCCTAGGTAAAGTTCGAGGCTTCTGGTCTATTCCTCCAGTACCCACATACTTGTTCTGACCACCCTGAAAGCCGTAATTTCTGCTTTCCCCAACAAAGAGAGATTCAGAGACTTCCTGGCTGGAACCTTCATCACTTGGGAAGCTTCCATCACTGTTAAAGTGAGAACAATCATTAACCACAGTTCTCTAGGAAATTAAATATTTACCCCCAAATGAAGGTAAGCTATAGTTAAGATGCTAAAAATTTTAAAAGCAGGTAGCTTTTTCAAATATAGACTATCAAGTCATCAAAAATAGTTTCTAAACTGTGAAAATACCTTGTAAAAATTAGTATTTTACAAATTATTTATGAACTAGCGGAATTTAATTTAATAGCAATAACCGAGTATTCTAGTCCCAAACAAGTTTGCAAATGGGGAGAACTTGCCCTGAATACAATTAGATGACGAACATGTGTAAAATAGCAACTAGATAACACAAAAATTTTAATTTTTAAAGACCATTGCTAAATTAGAGCAGCTTCTAGGAAAGACAATATTTATCTCCAAACTTTTATTCCCTGCTTTTCTGCCCTACTTTAAAGCAAAAAATATGATGGACCTACCCTTCTGTAGAATCCCAGGTATATTAAAGCACTTATTTTGGAATGAATTCAAATAACCAATAAAAATGTTATTTTTGGCCCTCTAGTGGTATCAGGAAGAGGATGTCAATATATTTTAAACGCTAATAAATGATAATAATGTTCCTGTGTATTATCCAAAAATCCAGGGTTATTTTATCTTACAGCTTTCAAATGGTCAAATAAATATTTTTTTAAGCAATTACAAACCTTGCAAAGGTCAGTCCTATCCCATTATCTGCAAATCTACAAGTGAAAAGAGAATGAGGGAACATTTTTAAATTTACCAGTTCAAATCCAGAAGGTCCCAATAACATTTACTCTCTTCAAGACCACAAAAAGAGTTTCACTTCACAATAACACCACTGTCAGGGTACGTGGTTCAAATCCCATCTTTGACAATTACTAGCTGTGTGACTTTGTGCAAGCTATTCAACCACTGTCTGCTCAGTTTCCTCATCTATATATTGAAGCAATAATATAATCTTCCTCATAGGAATCTTGATACCATTAAATGTACTAATTTATTTAAACCATTTAGAAAAGTGTCTGACTCATCATAAGCAACATAAAGTGTTAGCTATGATTGTTACTATTTTTAAAAAATAACTAGATTATGGTATTTAAAATTTTTTTCAACATTAATTCTCAAACTATTTCTACAGATAAAATATAATACCAATTATTTGGATTACAAAAGTCAGAGATGATGGTGAAATGCCAAGGAAGCAGTGTCAGTGCCAAAGAAATGGGATTTTCTAAAATCTTGAACATCAAATCTTAGACCAATATCCATCAGACCTCTCCTAAAATTATATGAATGGAAAAAAAAAATAAGCTGCTGACTGCCTCAAGTCATGTTAAGACACTAAATCAACAGGCTTATTAAGGTGGAATTACACAACTTTTGTGTTGATTGGCAATGGAAGAACATGAAAAAATCTTCAATGAGTTTCTAAGACAAAGGGAAAAAAATTCAGGTAGTTTCAAAATTTTTATTTAGCTCTCTGACATAGACCATCTTTGTAATATAAATTCCCAGTTTCTGTTCAATCTCATCAAAACACTCTCATGTCACCAGACAAATTCAGTTCCAATAAAACCACCAGAATGAGATAATTCCAAACATTTGCAGCCAGTTAACTCTAGCATACCTTCCACATAGCTTGTACTGTTTATTAATAATAATATTAAAAGCCATTGATTATACACTTTGGAGCAATCATATGGTATGTGAATATATCTCAATAAAACTGCTTAATAAATTAAAAAAATATATATATGACTCCAGAAACCACCATTGTAAGATCATTCTACTATTGTTACAGTTTTTTAAAAAATATACATCATTGTCATCAGATAATAACTTTGTAGAAAATACCCACGCTGAATTCTGAACGATAATGTCTCCTCCTCTGACCCAAGCTCCGTTATCATTATTTTTAAAAGCAATAAGCCTGTCAATTAGAGCAGCAACACGTGGCTTTTCAGGGTCTGCATCCTGATGAGGCTGAAACCTTAGGGTTAAAACAAAGGCTTTTTAAGAAAGTAATAAAAAGGCAATGGAAATTGGCTATTCACAATTGTGAGCTTAAATGCCAAGACAGGGTTAAATTTGACCAAATAAAATAGGCAAATACTTTTATTTCAAAAATTCAAAGAAAAAATTATATTTATTTACACAAGTATCCAGAGAACTGCATTCATAATTTGAGTTATTTTTTTAAATCAACTTATATTCTAGAATGAATATTGCAGAACATTCTAAGCATCAAAACCACTTAAAAAAACAAACAATAAAAAACTCCTCAGAACAGGAAATACGGCATGTTTTCACAAATTCTTAAGTAATTTGATACTAATATAAATTTACTGAATAAATTAATCATATGTTTTGTTACACACAAGTGAACTGCAGCATTATTTGAGTTGTGTACTCATGAAATGTTCTAGATATAAAGACAAAACAGGAGTCAGTATCTCAAAAATGCCTAAATTTAAAATGCGGTGTACTTAATTGACTTATTCATTATAGTGGTTGCATATTACCTTTCTCTCTCTTCCCTCTAAAACACTGACAAGGACCTTAATGAAAGGTCAAAGAAATCAGTGTCAAAAACCACCCACTATAACAACTCAAATAAATAATCCCATAAGGCTACCTATTTAAAAAAAGAAAAAAAGATAATTTCTATCTTAATTTTACAGAGCTAAGGGAAAAAACCAGACAGTTTTTCAAAAATCAATTCACCCAGGTGAGATTTTTTATCACACAACCAGGACATATGATTTGCAAAAATGCTACTACCACAGTTGCTGGCATACAGTAGGAGGCTGCTAAATGTATATGATGGGAGATGGAGCCATACCAAGATCTAGCACAGAGAAGAGAAAGTACAAAGGTCTTTAGGCATGAGTAAACTTGGCATGTTCAAGGAACAAGAAAAAAGCCAGCTGGACATTAAGAAACAAGAGGGAGAGGATGGACAATTGGACAAGGAGATGATTCTTTATTCTATATGCAATAGAGAGTTCACTGGAAGCATGGAATCAGGTAAATGATATGACTAGATTCATTTTAAAAAAAACCAAACAAACAGGTTTCTGGCTACCACTTGGAGAATGAACTGAAGGAAAACAGTCTGAAAGCTCTTGATATGTTTCTGGCAAGTGATGGTGGACAGCGGCAGTGGAGAAAAAAGTGTTATATCCACCCTTAGATTAGATATGTGACCCAAATCTCCTAACCCTAACTAGCGCTGACCCAAGGGATAAAAAGTCTGACTCTAAACCATCATCCACTTTTCTGGCATTGTAATTACTGGCAAACAGCTTTGCAGTCGTTACACAATATCAAACAGATGGAAGAGGTTCTGGAAAGGAAACTCTACTATGTGTTAAAAGAAAGCCAAAAATGAGGGGGAGGGAACTAAAGCAACTTCTGATTCTCTGCTGTAGCCATCTCATCTTTTTTAAACCTCCTATAAATATAAATCAATTGTTGACCACAAACTTGGACATGCTTTTTCATCCTCTTTCCCTCTTGGCACGCAGAAAATACAGTTAATTTTCCCAATTTTTCATCATCTATGGGCTTTCAACATACTTCTAAACTTTCCCTTATTTCTCCACTGCTTTTACTATACTAGTTGGTTCTAGCTCTTGCACTCTTTTAGAAGGAATTTCCCAATCTCAAACCAAGAGCTTTTTTTGAGTTAAAATTCCCCATCTTTGGGCTCCATTCAAGATGGCGGAATGAGATGCTTCACGGCTCTGGACCCCCACAGCAGCTTTGAACAACCAGCAAGAATTGGCAGAAACATCTTTCTCAAAGCAACAGAAAAACAGTTAAAGGACTGTAGTAATGAAGCAAGTACTGAATCAAGAAAAAGGTATCTTAAAAGTGGTAGGATCTTGTGGCACCCTTGCTGGCCCCTCCCTACTCACACGGGGCCTGGCACAGGGCTGGCCGGCATTCCCAGCATGGATCCTTTGTTCAGTTTCCAGAGGGAGCAGAGTTATTCTCATACACACACTGGGAGCATGTAGGTCTGCCCAATTTGTCTGGTGGTGGTGTGAGGGATTCACCATCCCAAAACTTGCCCTGCATGCAGAAGGAAGTTTACAGAACTCTTCTAATTAAGGCTGTGGGAGAGCAGACAAGTGGCTGCCTGGGGCCAGGGACTGTTGGCCATAGAATATACAGCCAAATGCCCAGTCTACAAGGAAACTGTTTTCTAGGAAAGAAGGGACATTAGGAACTGTGTAAACAAGGGGATTCCCAGGGCCACATGCACATGCCCAAGAAAAGATGCATGCACAGAAAGGATCAGGGCAGGCCCCTATGCTTTGGTCTCAAGCTATTCTCTAAACTCATTGTATGGATAAGCCCTGAAGGAGAGCATTAGCACAGATGAATCTGCAAAGAGTGGGAAAGGTGTTTTCTTTGTTCTTTTTTTTGTTAGCTCCTAGCATTCAAGGAAAGCTCTGTCATAACACCAGCTGGATAGCTAGATACAAGCCTAAGGAACAGATACCACAGAGCCTAAATTCCAGTGATAACATATTAAAATATCAAAATGTCCAGGTTTCAACAAAAGATAACAAAACATAAAGAAATAGGAAGTGATGGCCCAGACAAAGGAGAAGATGAAAGCATAAGAAACATCAATGAGAAGGATCAGAATTGAGACATACCAGACAAGGTCCTTTAAAACTTGGTCTTAAATATGTTCAAAGAGCTAAAGAAAAACACAAAGAACTAAAGGAAATCAAGAAAATGACTAATGAACACAAAAAGAATATCAATAGAGCGATGAAAATTATGAAAACGAACCAAACCGGGCTGAAGCCACAGAAACAGAAATAAAAATTTTCCTAAAGGGCTCAACAGCAGATTGGAGCTGTCAAAAGAAACAATCAGTGGAGCAGGTGTGGCTCAGTGGTTGAGTGCCTGCTTCACATGTACGGGGTCCCAGCAGGTTCAATCCCCTGGTACCTCCTAAAAGCAAACAAACAGGAAAAAACAAAATTTGAAGATAAGACAATTGAAATCATTCAGTCTGAGGAGCAGAAAGAATAAAGAAAAGTGAACAGAGCCTGAGGAACCTGTGGGATACCATCAAGTATACTAGTATATGCATTGTGGGAGTCACAAAGGAGAAGAAACAGAGAAAGAAGCAGAGAGAATATTCATAAATACTTCCCAAATTTAATGAAAAACATGAATATACATATCCAAGATGCTCAATGAACTCTAAACAGAAAAAACCCCAAGACTCAGACCATGACATATTATAATCAAGCTGTCTAATGCCACAGACAAAAGAGAGAATTCTGAAAGTCACAAGAGAGAAGCAACATATCATGTACAAGGGATAAGATTAAGGGCTGATTTCTCATCCAAAAAATGGAGGCAAGAAGGAAATGGGATGACATTTTTAAAGTGCTGAAAGCAAATAACTGCCAACCAATAACTATATGTGGCAAAACTATCTTTTAAAAATGAAGGAATGATTTAGACATCCCCAGATAAACAAAAGCTGAGAGAGTTTGTCACTACTAGACTGGCCCTATAAGAGATGGTAAAGTACTGCAGGTTGAAAGGAAAGGACAATAAACAACAGATCGAAGTTGCAAGAAGAAATAAAGACCTCCAGTGAGGGTAACAACACAGGTAAATATAAATGCCTTTACTATTGTATTTTCGGTTTATAACTTTACTTTCTACTTCCTACAGATCTAAAAGACAGATGGATAAAACGTAATGGTCAATTCTTTTGGACTCAATGTATAAATATGTAATTTGTGACAAGAACTACATAAAGGTAGAGGAATTACAAGATCCTAGTTTTTGTATACTATTGAAATTAAAGTGATATCAAAGCAAACAAGATTGTTATAGACTTAGCATGTTAAATTTAAGCCCATGGTAACTACAAAGAAAATATTGGCAAATAGGCAAGATCATAGAGACAGAAATTAGAGTACAGGTTGCCAGGGGAGTGAGTAGGGAGAGGGAATAGGACGTTAATGCATAAAGGGTGTAGGGTTTCTATTTAGGGAGATGATAAAGTCTTAGTAAAGAAAGGGGATGAAGATACTGCAATATTGTGAATGTGATTAATCCAACTGAAAGGCATGCTTGGGAATGGTTGAGATAGGAAATTTTATGTTGTAAATATGTTCCCACAATTTAAAAAAAAGAAAGAAAGAAAAAGCAATTAAAGAGACAATGACAATTAAACGCAACGCATGATCCTGGATGGGATCTAACAAGGAAGGAGAAAAGGCACATTATTGGGACATATTAAAAAACTGGAATATAAACTGTAAGCTTAAATTTCTTAAACTTGATAACTGCACTTAGGGTAGTTATATAAGTGAATATCCATGATCTTAGGACATGAACAGAGCAGTGTTTCTTGTCCAAGAAGCATGATGTATACAACCTACACTACTCAAGTATTCAGAAAATGGATTGATAGAAAGCTAGAAGGATGGACAGATAGAAAGAACAATGTGGCAAATGTGACAAAATGTTAAAATGGATCGATCTGGGTATCTGGGAGTGTAGGGGTATGTCAGAATTCTCTGTATGGAGTTTGTATTATTTTTATAACTGTCCTGTAATTTTGAAAGTATTTCAAAAATAAAAAGTTAGATTAACTCTTAAGTCAACTTCCCTTATGATGAAAAGACTGAATATCTTCTTGATCTCAAAAGCCTTATGTTTAATTCATGGGATGGTTTATTACTCATTTATGTTTTATCATTTTTACTCATGTCTAGACTACATGAATGCAGGTGGGCATACTACTTTAGGTTATATAAAATTAAATGTATAAGCCAGCTGCCCAAATGCCTTGTTACTCTTCTTCTTTAATCAGTCTCAAAACAACTTCTAAATGGAGCCCAGTTCTTTGCCAATATGTAATGCATTTACAAACTAGTACAAGAAATAATGGAGGGAAGCGGGTGTGGCTCAATCAATTGAGCCCCCGTTTACCATGCGGGAGGTCCCGGGTTCGTTTCCCGGGGCCTCCTTGTGAGAGCAGGCCGGCCCGCGCGGCGCGGTGGGCTGGTGCAGCGGGACCTCACAGCAAGGGGGAGATAAGCAGACACGGAAGAAACACACAGCGAATGGACACAGTAAAACACAGGCAGCGAGGGGGGGATAAATAAATAAATCTTTAAAAAAGAAAAAAAAAAAGAAAGAAATAATGGAGAGCAGAAGAAAGATTATTGTTATCTTAATATTACATACACACATCTGGTAAAGAAATTAAACCATTACAGGTATATTGTTTTATTGTTTAATTTGTCAAGTCTAATTAAAATGCCAATGGATTTTAAATACATTTACTCATTTATCTAGTCACTATTTAAAAAATGCCCTGAGTTTCTCAGCTTCTCAACTGCTATCTGATCTTTACTTTAAAATATTTCAGACTCAATTTAACCTGAAAGGAACCCTGATGTGTAAATTTACCCGTCTTGTCTTGCTCTCAGGCCTAATTAATGTGTCACAAGGATCCTGTCTCACACTTAAGCCAGACTCACCGAGCTATAATGTGGTTCCTTCTTTATTCCCCTATGAACACTGGGGGTCTGGCATCATTTTCCATAAATATTTATCAGCAGAGTCTATTAAATCTAGCACCCTTTGAAATCCATAAACTGGTCAATCAACTTGAGGTATAGAAAGATAATAAGTTCACGGTTTCCACTGATTGTGACTTTAAGTTTGCCATATTTTCCAGAAAATTTATTCCCCCATGAGAACCTTTTCTTTATTTTGGCTCACACAGTGTCTGTAACTGAACTCTGCTGAAATACCGATCCATATACTAACTACAACTTGCAGTTATGAAGGAGAGTAACATAGAACCCAGCTACAATGTGAATCTGAGGCTACAAATGTCTGAACCAGAACCAGCTTGATTCAAAGTGGTCAAGTGGGGGACCTTTCCCTTTGAAATAGATTTAATGCAATGTTCCAGTTGGACCACAAAGAATCAATTCGATATGCTCTGGATTTCAGGGACTAGGCTAAAACAATCGTAGTTCAGGTTGTTTATCAATTAATCACAGGCTTCTTTAGGCATATTTGGGTCCTTTCCCACAGACCTCTTTCCTTTTTCTCTCTCTTTCTGCAACTTTTTTACAACTGTAAAAAAAAGGAGAAAAACATCCACTTTCTCTTTGGCAATTCAATAAGATAAAAAAGTCCAGCCAAAAGTCCAAGAACAGCAGAATAAATATTTTCCTACAAGCTTTGAAAACTTCAATTCAAACGTGTCACTGGAGAAAAGAGCACAGTTTTGCTTTGGTTGGATATGCCTTGAATGCGATTTAAAGGAACACGCTTTACCTTGCACTGTTATCCAAACAGAGGTATTCTCTTGGGTCAGCAGCACTAGCATTCGTTGTTTTCACACCTTTGTCAATAAATAAGCCAGCCTGAAAAATATAATTACGGACTGAAATTAATACGAATCCCAAGTTACATCTATCTATATATAGTGATAAACGAAAATAAGCATTAGCTCCTCACTTCTAAAAACAAAAAAAGAAGGTGATGGAGGGGGAATAAACAGCAAAAGTATTGTGAAAAAGTCTACTTTCCTGATAAGTTTATAATTATAGCCATTCAGTCATTCAACAAATATTTATTTAGTGACGACCTTATGGTATGCACCAAGCCTTATATGTTAGCATATATATATATATATATATATGTCCTTGATTTTACCAACACATGAACTGATGGAAAGAGATGCAATTAAATAAGAAATTTCAATACAATATGATTACATATGAGAAGGGAAGGATGTGATACTTTGGATGCACATAAGAATGGCAACTAAATGAGACTTTTTTGGGGGGCGGGGGAGGTGGTAGCAGGGGGGCAGTTCAGGGAATGTCTCCTAAAGGAAGTGACCTTCTAAAGCTGAGACCTAAACAATGGACAAGAATTAACCATGCAAAAGGAGGAGTTGGGGACATCAGGTGCAGGGTAGAGGGGAGACAGCTAAAGATCCCAGAGAAAAGTACGTAAGGGAATCGTTTATACTAAAGTCTGGAGATGAGAGAGATCACGGCACATCTGAGAAGGAAAAAGACATCTTAGGTGGGCTTTCAGAACTGTATGAAAGGAAGGAAAAGGAGAAGCCTAAAGAGGAGCAATCACCAGGTCATACAGTATTGATACACTATAAGAATCAGGACAGGACAATGGGACTTTTAATAAAGGCTATGTAATCAATTGCATTTTTAGAAAGGACACTATAACTACAAGATGGATAATGGATTGGAAAGGGGGCAAATACAGAGGCAAAAGATGAGGAAGGAAAAAAAAGATGCGGCAAAAGATGGTCTCAGCAATCCAGAAGTGAAGTAAAGACAACCTGGACTTGTGGCAGCAGTAATAGAGAAAAGTAAATGGGGTGAGAATTCTATAGTACGTAGAATTAAAACCTTTTAGTAATTAATAAAATGGGAGTGAGGGAGAAGGAGCATTAAAGGCTCATATATTTCTTGTTTGGGCAACTAGGTGACCAGTGGTTTCAGTCACTGAAATACAGGAATAGGCCTGAGGTAAAAATAAGGATTTTAGTGTTCAACATGTTTTATTTATAAGGCATGCAAATGTGCTCAAGTAGGCAGTCATATAAATGTGACCAATGTGGCCTAGATAAGGGTTTGGAAATCATCCCAACTGAAGCCATAGTTGTGTGCTTTCATTTATGAGCTACTCAAAAATGGTGGGTTACTTAGTTTTGTTTGTTTGTTTGTTTGTTTGTCTCCAAGGGTTCAATTTCCTTTAGCTCTAAAGTAACATTCTAGATAATCATTTCCAAAGTTAGCAAATTAAAACCTAATCATCACTCACATTACTTAGATGCAATAGTCTTATAATTAGTAGAATAGACTACTACATGTCATCATGGCATATAACATTAAAAAACAAATTCATTAGAACAAGATGGTTTTCTTATCACCTTACAATTAGAAAATGTTGAGGATTTCCACTTTGAAATGCTACTTTCAATAATTACTAGCCTTAATCAACTATTCAGCTCACAAAACCACTTCATACTTGTCTGTATGAAGGAAATATTTTTCATCTCTCAAGTCTTCATCAAGTGATTCTAAGCTCTTCAAGTCATAACACACTTAAGTTTCTAAAAGACTCTCTGAATATCAAAAACGGAAAATATTAATTGAACTTTGAAGTGGATCACATCAAGGCAAGGATGAGGGTTTTCAGAACACATAGTCAAAGTTTTAAAGTGTCTTGCGAGCACAAAATGAGTCAGATTTATCACATGGGGGTGGAGGTCTGGATGCCAAATATCATGTAAATCGGAGTCCCTAAATGGTCTTTAATATATTCAATGTATATCATTTTCAACTAGGTCAAATAGTCTCAAGCAGTATTTCATTCATTTACAGAATTTTTAAATGCCCAGACGTACATTCTACCAGTCACTGTGAACCAAGAGCAGAGAGGAAGCATGCTCCTTAACTCCCAGAAGCTTTTAAGCCAAGGTGTACCTTCCTAGAAACCCCTAATGATATTAAAGATTTGAAAGAAGGTGAGAGAGAGGGAGAGAATGAGTACACATAAGTCAAGCCCATTATATTAATTATTCAGAAAGCGTGTGTATGTGTGTGCTGGCAATATATTCATTTGTATGTAGATGGAATTCTATTATATGTCATGAGCATGGAAAAGTTGGGTATTTGCATTTTAAATCACAAATTTACTATCTGTCATGACAAGCACTATCCAAAACTTACATTTCTTGGTTGAAATCGCAATAATCCATCCTTTACCCTATATGTTATATATACCAATTATTAAAATGTGGGAACCTACCTTAAAACTTGAATGAATCCTGTTGTTATAAAATATACCCAATGGGGTAAGTTCTGATTTTCCTAAGAGCTGCAATCCACTGGATTCCCCAGTAGGTTCCTTATGGAATAAATACCATATTCCAGCATCCTATAATTTAATTGAAAGGGCAAGATCATTAGAAGCCTTATTTTAGAAAGCCACTCTATGAAACGTCTTTATTAGTAACTGTTTCACAAGCAAAATTAATCTTTTTCACCCTTATTTTTCTTTGTTTCAAGTTAAAAATTGTCTATAACAAGTTGTGCATACATCTGGCACCCTCGAAGCAGTTATATCATGCTTTTTTTTTTTTTTGGAAAAGTAAATGTAATATTTTGCCTGAAGGGTTAGACAAAAGATAGGAACAATTAGCTGATACCAAAATATACTTTGAAAATAACCTTCCATCATTATCAAAATTTATGCAGAAGCTAGAAACAAACGAGTCTTCTCTTCAATGTGACCAGGACAGATAGCCTTTGAGCAATATGTTTTTTTTCTGTTTACCTCCAAACCTGATCAATAGATGAGTCATGCCTATTAAACAACTATTCCGCTGACATGCAGAGCTCACTGACTTCTTTCAAAAACTCCAATGCCCTTCCTGTCCTGAGGCAAATTTTTGCCAAAGGAAAAAACCACCACACGCATGAATCAGGATGCTGTCTCTCTCTGGATCCTGCCTGTTCAATTTCTGTGTTACTGACCTCAACAGGAGCAGCAGAACAGCTTACCATTTTTTGACACTCCAAATGAGAAACGCAAGTGGAAATACATTTTCTGAGTTCTTGTGACAATTTGTGTCACAATTTAAAATTTAATTAAAAATGAGCCCAATGTGAAAGACAACTTCACATTATGCAACTTTGATTAAACGTAAATTGTTGTTAGAACTCAAGCATACAGTGTAACAGTACAGTATTAATTCAAATTCCGCAAACACTTCTTTAGTGCCGTCTGTGTGCCAGCTGCTCAGTTAAGACATTCCCAAAGATTTCATAGTCTAATGGGAAAGGCACAGATTATTAAAATATATGTAACAAGTACTATATTAGTTGTAGTGCATAAAGGACTTTGGGAATAAAAAGGAGAGACAAATTGTGGAAAGCATATATGCCCACAGACCAAAATGAATGCAATATTTAACATTTTTCCATGATGAAAGTTTATGGATGGGTCTCAATAACAAACTACTCTGAAAAATATGTTTGCCACCTCAACTTTTTCGGACACAAAACAGACAACTCAATGGAATAACACTTAAAAGTCTGGCAAGAAGGCTCAGTATGATGAGGGCAGAGAGCAGCATCCCAGGACGGGGGTGGGGGTTGGGGGTGTGAGGGAGGGGTGGTTGGGGATAGAGGAGGGTGTCTGAGAGAGTACCAGCTGTTTCCTCTTAAACAGACTGTGGTGTAAAAACAGGTAAAGCTTTGTAAAAGGCCATGGAAAGGTACAACGAAGAAAGGATTTGATTTACTTTGGGAGGAAAAAGCCTACCAAAATATTAACTTTACTGCAATGGTTTTTCCAGAGAGAAAAAAGTTCACTGAATGAAAAGGAAAAAGAACATACATGAGATGGAAAAAGTAGAGACCTGGTTTCTTCTTTTCTCGCAGGTAAGCTCTGAGTCCCAGTGACGGTATGTGTCACTTCACCTCACATTTTTCATGGACTATCTGCAATTTGTTTTGATCTTTAACCCACAGCTTCTGAAAACAACTGAAAGAAATCTCTGCCCTGGCTGCTCACTTCTGATGTAACATAGTTCAGAAGATGATACTGAGCAGGACTCTCGGTTCATCTTTACCCCAAAATTCTTCTTCCAATTAGAAATTCTGAGCATGAACCTCATAGTTGTCCAAGAAATATTTGATGAAAAATAGAAGAATGAATAAATGGAAACCTGAAATGATTACATGTCCAGGTCTCTGCCCTCTCAAATAAGAATCTTTCACCAACAGGGACTGTCGGCTTTTATGTTTTTAATGAAAATCAGAGATTTAAGTTCAATCACCTTTCTACCCAGTGATGCCTGTATTCTAGTAATCTCAAATACTCCCTTCAACTAATCTTTTAATTCATTCCTAGGAAGCAAGTCCAGGTATTTCTTTCCTTTTTCAAATTTTAATAGCTATGATGTACAAATACAAATATTTAAACACCACTGCAAAGTTCAGGTTTCCATACTGCATTTTCGGCACAGAGATAATCTTAATAGTATAGTGTCTTAAGGATTCATTTAGATTATAAATTAGCAGTTTTAAATCACAACCAATTTTAATATAGATTTCTCCAAACTTATTAGGGGGATATTTCTGCCATCTAAAAACAGTTCTTTCATTCCCTTAAATTATTCTCGTGTGTGTGTGTGGTAAGCAATTTAAGACATATAGCTGAGCTGCTTTACTAAGGAGAAGAAATGCCCACATTTAACAAAAGGATGAGTCCCTTGACCAAAATGACAACTATTGCTGCATTCCATGGCACAATCCCAAAAAGAAAAAGCTAAGGCCTTTCAACACTAGAAACTGAAATTATCAGCTACTCAGCCTTAAATATGAGAAACCATAAGGACTGTACATAATACACTAAAAATATGCTCTGAAGATGACATGATAACCCTAGAGATTAGCCCACCCCCTTTCCTCCATTTGGCATTTGTCTTACTGTGCTCATAGACACCAATCACTACGAATCATTTATAAGAAATAGAAGAACCATCTCAATTATATCCTGGTCCCAAATAAACAAGTAGTACCAGAAAACAATGCCAACCCACAGGAATCACCATCAGGTTACATTCATGTAAACCAGAATATTTATAAACCTGAATAATACAACAAAAAACCTGAAAGCACTTTAATCTTATTTACCTGTGAGCCTGCAGCTGCATTGTTAATCAGATGGTTGTTGGGATGAGCGATCCAGAAAGTTGAAACAGCCCTGCAAAGCATGTTTTAAGGTGATTTAAACATTCTTCATGAAAAATCCCATCCACTAAACACAACCTCCAAAACCTCTTCCCCAAAAGTCAAAAGCTTTGACCATCACACAGGAATTTTTCTCCCTGCCAGCTACTCACATGCAGTCAGTGGCAGGCACGGGGACATAATTTCCAAACACTTTATCTCGCATGGTGGTACACATGGAGTTATTCCTGTCAGTAGGGAGGAGAGTGCCTGGCTTGGTGAGGAGTCCAAGATTGTGGAACAAAGTATTTCTCTGTTCAACCCCATCTTCCAGAAAGAAACAATGACCTAGTGTGTCAAATCCAATGGTGTCTTTTATCTGTAGAAATACAAGTGTACAATATGATTGGTACCAAGATTGACTGTGATTTAAAGGACAAGTGCTATTCAGTGTAGCATGCTCAGTACAAATGTAAAGAGAAGTTTTAATTTTAGGAAAAGGAGATAGGTCAAATGTCAGGTTTTATGCAACTCAGCAGAGGAGAATTTGGCAGGCTAAAAAAGTAGGCTTCCTTCAAAAAGAAAAACAGCAAAATTCTCAGTAGGAGCAGGACAGAGGAAGGCATGTGATGAAACAGTGAATTAAGGAGAGTTAGCTGTTTCAATAATGTGCATCAACATATCGTAGGCTCCTTACCAGCAAGCCATCTGTCCCGTGCACAGTGATGCACCTTGAGAAGCTGTGATGAACAGCAAGGCCATCCACAAAGGTTGCGTGCCTGTACCCTCCTTTGTAATCCACATCTCCACACAAGTGAAAATGAACAGGATACCGCCCCACCTGCTGCTGACCCATGTGTTTCAGTTCCACATAAGAGAGATGGACCGAAGTGAAATTTTTCCTTATCTACAAGGCAAGATAACCAAAATCAAACTGATACTTTTCAGAATAGGAAAGTAGCAAAACAGTGTTTTAATAGAAAACGTTGGAGGCAGAATACATATTAAAACGTTTATATTCTTTTGCATCTTGATTTCCTGGATCCCCAGTTAATAATTTAGCAAATGCTTCTTTATGTAAGCGAGTATTTTAAAAAGCCATACAAATAGTGTCTCATTAGGAATAAAAGCAAATATAATCAGGGCAGTGGCAAAAACAATTTCCGTATAGCTGTTTGATTGGTTCGAATATTTTGGGCATTCCCGGTCTCATCTTGTTTCCTTTCTATACCCTCCAACAGCAGTTTGATTAAGAGTTATTTCTAAATCCTCCCTCAAAGTTTTAATTTGCAGATAGTCTTGTTTGCTTAAGGTCTTTGTTAAAATTCCTTTGTGATCCCAAGTTTGGGTTCTCTTAACATTTTTAAACACTGGATTTTTGATCATACTACTAAAAACAAAGGAGTGGCACTGACCAATATTTCAGATATTAGTGCAACAGAAATGCTGCTAAAATCCATAGCCTACTCAATGCACAAAAACAGATCTGAAAACACATGTAGCCTTCTTGCAACCCCGGAGTCTTGCAACATATTGCAATGCCTACCACACAATAAGTGCTCAATACATATTTGTTGAATTGAAGACAGATAAAAATCTGCATATAGGGGAACAGGTGTAGCTCAGTGATTGAGCACCTGCTTAGCATGTACGAGGTCCTGGGTTCAATCTCCAGGACAGTACCTCTTTAAAAAAAAAAAAAAATCTGAATACAAAAATATTTTTACAGAAATATATTGTACATGTGCATGTTATTATTCCTCCTTTAATAATCATATGCTTTAAAAAGAACCATTTGATTCTTTCAGAAATTGCATGAATGGAAAGCAAGACCTTTCATAATTTTTGTCTCTGTATGATTGGTTCTTCACAATATTTTAATCCTTCACGGTACAATTCTTAAATGGTTTAACTATAAGTCCACGTCAACTACATAAAGATACATCTTTCTCTTTGAATTATCTAAATTCTCCCCGTTATCATTTTGATAGAGAAATAAGATTTATAATTTAAATCCATTTACATCTCATTCCAAAACTTCAAAGTTTCTTTAAGCATGTATTAGGAACTGGGATTTCAAACAAATCATCAAATCCTTTTGCATACCAAGACATGTCCCCCAAAGGTATCGTAATCAAAGAACTGGCACTGGTTTCCATCATAGCATGAGTCCTCCATTTCTCCTCGGATCACAACATTCCTGGTGAGAATTCCAACCTCAGCTCTCATGTCTACGCCATCTACAATTTCCCCCATGTGCAGGAACTGAGGGGTTTCTGGTCAATATGGAAAGGGAAAAAGAATGTTAGAACAAAGAAAATGTGAAACTTATTTCAAAAAGACATTCCTCTTTATTCTACAACCCCAGGGCTTTATCAACAAACTTGTCTTCTGCTCCCATTCTTTAAAATCTCAGTATCACAGAATCTCAGGGAGCAGGGATTGTAAAGATCATCTGGTCCAACCACCAAATCCAAGGCATGAATCCTCCTTGCCAACTCCTGTTCTACCTCCCTGAAGGCATATGAAGAACCACATGCATGATGATTCAGATAGACAAATGGGTTTTGTAGATGCTGATGAAAGGGCCTCAAATTGCTCCTATTTCACGGCTAAAGTAATCTGCATTTGGACACTAACTGTACAGAAGTTACCTTCTTTTTCCCACCCCTGTTCTACCTTTAATGTTTTATGCATTCTTTTAATTTCCCAGGTTTACTGTAAATTTAGAAGCACTTTAATAATGAACTCTTCTCTGATGCTCACAATATAAACTTAGGAAGGAAAAATCCAAGTAAATCATGGGAGGTGAGATCATGGATACTCATTATCATGTAGACTTGTTAACAAGAGTGGGAATTAAAAAAAAAAAAAAAAATCAATCTCAGATGGTATCATATTTTCCTTACATCCTGTATTATCAAGAAGGAAAAGTACAACCCTGAATGAAACACAGAGAAAAAGTGCCAAGTGAGCCATTCAGTCTATTTTTTTCAAAGCAGAAATTTTCCATTAAATTTCGAAGCTCTGAAAGTGAGCATTTATTAAATAGTTACTGTAAACACTTTTGTTTTGTGCCCTAATTGCATAATCTCAAATACAGAAGCACAGAAAGCAAGATGATGAATAAAATGCACAATGAATTCCCATGACTGAGGTAATTCATGGAAAGGGCTTTGCCAAGTGCCAGGCTCAAAGTAAGAAACTGGCAAATTATGACTTCTAAGCACAGCTTAGAGTACAGAAGCTCACTGTGCATTGCTCCCTCTCAAAATAATAATAATAATAATAAAATAATAATAATAATACAGTATTCAAGATTATGATAGGAAAGGTAATCTTAGGAAAATAACTTTTTGGTTCCATTTAAAATATTTGTGAGATCTGCTTTTTGCCAAGCAAGCAGGCACTCAAATACCATGGGAATTTTTTTTGAACTAAGAAAAGCTTCTGTCAAAAAATGAATCTAGTCTTGTGGAAGACTTAAGGGAAAGATGCCAGAAAGGACCTTGGAAAAAAACAGTCCATCTAGACTCCATCTTTTTCCCAAAGAAACTGAGGCACAGAAATGCTGACATGACTGCTACATATCATTACCAGCAAAACTATTGCTCAGTAACTACTTTTATCTAATATCCTCTGGAATCTTGTGTTCAATGCACCCCACTGCTATGCACCCCACTGATATGATCTTCAATATGAAGTTGATGATGGTGGCAACTACAACAATGATAATGATACCTTTGACTTTGACCTGAAAGGGGCTGCAATCAGGACAGGAGAGAAGAGTAAACTCCTCTGCTTGGTACATAGAATAGTCTGTGCTTGCAACCACAATCTGGTCTCCGGGTTTCCAGCTACTAACATCATCCAGCAGATGAAGCTTCACTCCATCCACAACCTCCACCCGGAAACCTGAGAGAGAAACGCCTACACCGAGAAACAAGGAAGAAAGTGATATATTAACAGGAATTTTATTTTTTAAAAATCCCCCTCCCTCTCATTGATTCATAAAGCAAAAGTTAAGACAAACACAGTTCAGCAATTTTTCACTAATGCTAACCATATGCCAGTCGCTCTGACATTCTAATGATTAAAAAAAAAAAAAAAAGAAAGCATAGGTCCTTGTTCTCATGGGGAGAGAGCCCTAGGCACACCTCACCATGATGGGATGAAAGATGTCACTTTAGAATACTATTCTTTTAGGAAGCGGGTGTGGCTCAATGGATGGAGCTCCCGTTTACCATATGGGAGGCGCGGTGGGCTGATGCAGCAGGACCTCGCGGCAAGGGGGAGATAAGCAGACACGGAAGAAACACACAGCGAATGGACACAGCAAGCACAAGCAGCAAGGGGGGGATAAATAAATAAATAAATAAA